>CAUYQU010002786.1:0-33015 GCA_963574635.1 Cheracebus regulus | reverse complement strand
CTGGTAAAACTTGTGCATACTTCACGGATTTCTCATATTGTGTTTTTCAGCTCCATTAATTCATTTATGTTCTTCTCTAAATTGTCCATTCTCGTTATCATTTCGTCAAACCTTTTTTCAAAGTTATTAGTTTCTTTGCATTGGTTTAGAACATATTCTTTTAACTCACAGAAATTTCTTATTATCCACCTTCTCAAGCCTAATTCTGATGATTCTTCACACTCGTTTTCCATCAAACCTTGTTCCTTTACTGATGAGGAGCTGGCCTCCTCTGTAGAAGGAGAGACTTTCTGATTTTGAGTGTTCTCAGTTTTTTTACGGTGGCTTCTTGGCATCTTTATGGTTTTATCCATCTGTCATCTTTATAATTACCAACTTTCCAATTAGGTATCCGAGTGGACGTCGAGCTTGTTAATTCCCAGCTCTGGAATCCATGTAATTTTCACTGTGGCGACCCGCAATGCTGGCTAAAACAGCAGTGTTGAAATTCGTGGTGCTTTTCTGCCCGGGGGTCTCCGGTCTGGCTTCTCGGTCCCTTTTTCAATCAGCTGAATGGACTGCTCTGCCTTCCCAGAGCTCCAAACATCACCCAAAAGGAGGCTCAGTCCCGTTTACTCCGCACCAAGAGCCGCCGGGCCGAGGCACTGGCGAAACAGCCGCGCCAGCCGAAAGGGTCACACTGGCGACCCGTGGGGCTCCTCCGCTGGGAATGTCCTGGTCCGTGGGCAGCAAAAATTTATCTGTAAGTGTGGGGTCCACTCGCTCTCTGCACTTTCACTGGGAGCTGCAATCCTGAGCTGCTAGTGATCGGCCATCTTGGATCTCTCTCCCCTTAAATTTTTTTGAAACCCTTTTTTTTCTCATTACTTTTTGACACTCCCTTTGTTAATGGTTGGAGAATTGCGTTTTATTTAATTTTAAAATTAATTTATTTATGTTTTTGAGATAGAGTTTTGCTCTGTCGCCTAGGCTGAAGTGCAGTGGCATACACATGGCACTGCAGTCTTGACTTCCTGGTCTCAAGCGATCCTCCTGACTCAACCCTACCAAGTAGCTGGGACCAAAGGTATGCACCACCATGCCTGCTAATTTATTTATTTGTTTTTGTAGAGACAAGGTCTCACTATGTTGCCCAGGCAGGTCTCAAACTTCGAGGTTCAAGCAATTCTCCTGCCTCTGCCTCTCAAAATGTTGGGTTACAGGTGTGAGCCACCATGCATGCATCCCAAGCTGTGTGACATTAGGCAAGTTTCTTAACTTCCCTGTGCCTCAGTTTTCTTGTCTGTAAAATGGGCATAAAATAGTACCCCCATGATTCAATCATTTTTAAGACTGTCTTAAAAAGAAAGAAAAAAGAAAAAATGAAAAAGGCTGGGCGGGGTGTTGCACGCCTGTAATCCGAGCACTTTGGGAGGCCAAGGTGGGCAGATCCCCTGAGATCTTGACATTGATCACAAGGTCAAGAGAGCGAGACCATCCTGGCCAACATGGTGAAACCCTGTCTTTACTAAAGATACAAAAATTAGCTGGGTGTGGTGGCCCACACTACTTGGGAGGCTGACACAGGAGAATCACTTGAAATCGGGAGGTGGATGTCGCAGTGAGCCAAGATTTTGCCACTGCATTCCAGCCTGGGCAACATGAGTAAAACTCTTGCCTGAAAAAAAAAAAAAAAGTATAAGTATATCCCAAATGCTGCATGGGATATACTGATACTAAAAATGTATTTGTTGTTTGAAATTCAAATTTAACTGGCTGACATTTTTTAAAAAATTCTTTGAAAAATGTTTTTATGGGTACATATTAGGTATATACATTTATGGGATACATGAGATGTTTTGATACAGGCAAGCAATGAATGTGTAATTATCACATCAGGGTAAATGGGGTATGTATCCCCTCAAGCATTTATAATTTATTTATGTTATGAACATCCCAGATATACTATTTTAGTTTTTTTAAATGTACAATAAAGTATGGGGTTTTTTTCTTTTCTTTCTTTTCTTCTTCTTCTTCTTTTTTTTTTTTTTTTCTGAGACAGAGTTTCACTCTTGTCGCCCAGGCTGGCATGCAGTGGCATGATCCCGGCTCACTGCAACCTCCGCTTCCTGGGTTCAAGTGATTCTCCTGCCTCAGCCTCCTGAGTAGCTTGCATTACAGGCACTCACAACCACCCCCAGCCAATTTTTTTTTTTTTTTTAGTAGAGATGGGGCTTCACCATGTGGGTCAGGATGGTCTCGAACTTCTGACCTCAGGTGATCCACCCACCTTGGCCTCCCAAAGTGCTGCGATTATAGGCATGAGCCACTGCGCCCAGCCACATTTTCTTTATCCATATGTCTGTTGATGGAAACTCCGGTTGCTTCTAAATCTTGGCTGTGGTGAACTGTGCGGCATCAAACATGGGAGAGCAGATATCTCTTGGATACAATGACTTTCTTCCTTTTGGGTATATACATAGCATGGGATTGGTGGATCCCATGGGATTGGTAGTTCTATTTATAGTTTTTGAGATAGAGTCTCGCTCTTACGCCAGGCACCAGGCTGGAGTGCAGTGGCATGATCTCGGCTCACTGCAACCTCTGCCTCCCGGCTTCAAGTGATTCTCCTGCCTCAGCCTCCCGAGTAGCTGGGACTACAGGCACATGCCACCATGCCTAGCTAATTTTTGTGTTTTAGTAAAGATGGGGTTTCACTATGTTGGCCAGGATGGTCTCGATCTCTTGACCTTGTTATCTGCCTGCCTCAGCCACCCAAAGTGCTGGGATTACAGGCATGAGTCACCACACCCAGCCTATTTATAGCTTTTTGAGGCACCTCCATACTGTTCTCCAGAGTGGCTGTACGAATTTACATCCCCATAACAGTGTATAAAGGTTCCCTTTTCTCCACATCCTTGCCAGCATTTCTTATTACATATTTTGGACAAAAGCCATTGTCACTGGGGTGAGGTGATAGCTCATTGTAGTTTTGATTTGCATTTTTCTGATGATCAGTGATGTTGAGTGCCTTTTCATATGCCTGTTTGCCATTTAGTGTGTCTTCTGAAAAATTGTCTATTCTGATCTTTTGCCCTTAGGTTTTTTCCAAATATAAGATCATATTATCTGCAAATAAGGATAATTTGACTTTTTCCTTTCCAACCTGGATGCCCTTTCTTTCTCTTGTCTGATTGCTGTGGCTAGGACCTCCAGTTCTATGTTGAAGAACAGTGGTGGAAGTGGGCATCCTTCTTTTGTTCCAGATCTTAGATGAAAGACTTTCAGTTTTTCTCCATTCAGTAAGCTACTAGCTGTATGTCTGTCATGTATGACTTTTATTGTGTGGAGGTATGTTCCTTCTATACCCAATTTTTTGAGGGTTTTATCGTGAAGGGATGTTGAATGTTATTAAAGGCTTTGTCAGCCTCAGTTGAAATAATCATATTTTTTGTCCCTTATTTTATTGATATGATGTATCACACTGACTGATTTGCATATATTGAACCATCCTTGCATCCCTGGGATAAATCCCACTTGGTCATGTTAAATGTGAGTGACCTTGCTTTATCTGGCAGCACAACTATGAAGTCAGACTGTTTAAACTAAGGCCAGGAGTAGTGGCTCATGCCTGTAATCCCAGCACATAGAGAGGCAGAGATGGATGGATCATTTAAGGCCAGGAGTTGGAGACCAGCCTCGCCAAGATGGCAAAACCCCATCTCTACTAAAAATACAAAAATCAGCTGGGCATGGTGGCGGGCACCTGTGATCCCAGCTACTCAGGAGGCTGAGGCAGGAGAATCACTTGAACTCGGGAGATAGAGGTTACAGTGAGACGAGATCGTACCACTACACTCCAGCGTGGGCAACAGAGGGACACTTGGTCTAAAAAAAAAGAAGAAGAACAGTTCAAACTAAAACTTTCCACCTCATCACGCTGTCTGCCATTGTTTCCCACCAGGTGGAGCCATGGTCATATTTATTATCATAACGTCTTAGTATGTTTGCTTACGGTGGGATGACCTCCAGTGGTCCTCCTCCTGGTATTCCTGCACTTCTGGGACCTATGCCCCCTTTGTTTGTAGATTGGGCATAGTGACAAGCTTCTGACAAACAGCATATGGCAGAAGGGATGGGATGTCACTTCTGGGAGCCAGGTTACTGGGAAGACTGGTTTATGTCCTACTGGTCCTCCCTACCTTGCCTGCTTGCTCTGTGGAAAAGGATGCCATGCTGGGAACTGCCTGGGGACAGGCTCATGGGGCAAGGAACTGAGGCCTCCAGCCAACAGCCAGCAAGGACCTGAGGGCTGCCCACTGCCATGAGTGAGTTTGGAAGCGGATTTTCCACCCTGAGATGCCTGCAGTTCCAGCCAGCCCCTTGACTCTAGCCTTGAGGAACCTATAGCTAATGGCACCCAGTTACCCTCACCCAGATTCCTGACTGTTGGAACTAGAGCGATCATAAATGTTTCTTGTTTTAAGACAATACATTTTGGTGTAATTTTTGTTTTTTGTCTTTTTGAGACAGTGTCTCACTCTGTTGCCTGGGCTGGAGTGTGTGGTTATGATCATGGCTGACTGCAGCCTTGGCCTCCTGGGCTCAAGTGATCCTCCTGTTTTGGCCTCCCAAAGCACCAAGATTACAGGCATGCATCACAATGCCTGCTGTGGTGTAAATTGTTATATGGCAGTAGATAACTAATAACTAATATCCTTCTCCCCAACCCCTCTCCTTCTCCCCTTACTGGACTGTGGTGTCTGTGAGGGTAGGGATCATTATCACTATTGTAACCTGTGTGTTGTCAGACAGCACAGCACAGCACAGCACAGGGTATGCTTGTGCATGGTGTTCAAAAGTTCGTGGAGCAGGCCAGGCAGAATGGCTCATGCCTATAATCCCAGCACTTTGGGAGGCCGAGGCGGGCAGATCGCCCCAGCCCAGGAGTTTGAGACCAGCCTGGGCAACATGATGGAACTCCATCTCTACAAAAAATACAAAAATTAGCGGGCCCGGAGGCACATGCCTATAGTTCCAGCTACTTAGGAGGCAGAGGTGGGAGGATCACTTGAGCCCAGGAGGCAGAGGTTGCAATGAGCCAAGATTGCACTCCAGCCTGGGTGACACAGTAAGACCCCATCTCAAAAAAAAAGTTTGTGGAACAAATGAAGGAATGCATGGGCAAGAGTTGTTAGTTCTCATATAAGCTTTTAAAAGACAGATGCTCAAGAGCTAGTAGAAAAGTGCAATACAAGCAAAATAAAGTATCTTCTCTGGGTTTGTTCTGTGAGAGAGCTGAGTACCAGCTAGGGATCATAAGAGAAAGAGAATGATGGAGAGTGAGATATGGATATATAAGAGTGAGATATATGTATCCAGGTGTCTGTCATGGTTCTCAGCAAAACAGAACCACTAGGAAATATAGATATGATATATACATGTATGCATATACGTGTGGGGGTGTGATCTTGGCTCACTGCAACCTCTGCCTCCCGGATTCAACCGATTCTCCTGCCTCAGCCTCCTGAGTAGCTGGAACTACAAGCACCCATCACCACATCCTGCTGACTTTTTTTGTATTTTTAGTAGAGACAGGGTTTTACCATGTTGGCCAGGATGGTCTCGATCTCTTGACCTCATAATACACCCACCTTGGCCTTCCAAAGTGCTGGGATTACAGGTGTGAGCCACCGTGCTTGGCCTAGGTAATTTTTTCATAGCAAAGCAAAACAGACCAAGATATATGCACATAAACATATATACATATGCATGTATACATGCATGTATGTGTACATGTATTTATTTATGTATTTATGTATTTTATTTTTTGAGACAGAGTCTTGCTCTGTTGCCCGGGCTAGAGTGCAGTGAAGCAATCTTGGCTCACTGCAATCTCCTTTTCCCAGGTTCAAGTGATTCTCCTGCCTCAGCCTCCCAAGTAGCTGGGATTACAGGCACTTGCCACCACATCCAGCTAATTTTTGTATTTTTTTTTAGTAGAGACAGGGTTTCGCCATGTTGGCCAGGCTGGTCTCGAACTCCTGACCTCAGGTGATCTGCCTGCCTTGGCCTCCCAAAGTGCTGGGATTACAGATGTGAGCCACCATGCCTGGCCTTATATACTTACTTGTTGCAAATGAATGGGCTTCTGCCATTTTGGGGGTTAGCTAGGTAAGTCCAAGATCCACAAGGTAGGCTGGGAACTCTCAGGCAGGAATTGATGTCATTCTAAAGCAAAACTGCTTCTTCCTCAGGGAAACCTCAGTTCTGCTTCACCAAAGGCCTTTCAACTATTGAATCAGACTCACCCAGATTATCTAGGATAATTTCCTTTACTTAAAGTCAACTGATAGTAGATGTCAGTCACATGTACAAAATATTTTCACAGCAACATCTAGGTTAGTGTTTGATCGAATAACTGGGTACTAGGTCTGGCATATTAATCTGTTCTCACATGGCTGATAAAGACATACCCAAGATTGGGTAATTTATAAAGAAAAAGAGGTTTAATTCACTTATGGTTCCACATGGCTGGGGAGGCCTCACAATCATGGTGGAAGGGAAAAGGCACGTCTTACATGGTGGCAGGCAAGAGAGAATGAGAATCAAGTGAAAGGGGAAACCTCTTATAAAATCATCAGAGCTCATGAGACTTATTCACTACCATGAGAACAATATGGGGGAAACTGCCCCCATGATTCAATTATCTCCCACTAGGTCCCTCCCACAACACCTGGGAATTATGGGAGCTACAATTCAAGATGAGATTTGGGTGGGGACACAGCCAAACCATATCATCTAGGTAAATGGACATAGGAAGCTGAATATCACAATTCATAAGGGATTGGTGATAGGGATTTGACTGTATGCATTGTTGCATAAGCTGGCTGAGCCATATATATTAGGCTGCTCTCTCTGCATCTGCTAGTACAGCCTGAAGTCAGTAGGGCAGGTGTTGGGAAGGGAAGATGGGATATGGAGTGGGGAAGCCAGGGCCAACTGGAACTGAGAGGATCAGTGGGAACCCATGCAGACAGATGGGACCCTCAAAGTCTCCAGGACTCCAATTTCCATGAGAGTGATTTCTTCCAGGAGAAGTCACTGCACTTTGAGATGGAATTAAACATGCTGTGGGAGGATCCTCCTGCGTTGGCCTCCCAGAGTGCTGGGATTACAAGCACTTTGGAGCCAGTGGTGGCTATTTCACGTGGTCTCTGAATTGTGCGTTTATATAGTATAGGCTCTGTCCTGTTTGGCCTGGTCAACTTACATAGATAAAACAGAGGTGTTAATTGTACGCAGAGGCCTCCTTCTTGTATGGTTTGTGAATCTAGAATTATGTGGTGGTGAGCACTGCTAAAACCAGAGAATTAGCTTCTGTCTGGAGGTTAGGTAAGGGATCCAGAGTTGTATATTTGGACTGGACTCTATTAGTCTGGAACTCTTTCTTTTACTGCCTACTTTGGTTTTTTTTTTTGAGTTGGAGTCTTGCTCTGTTACCCAAGCTGGAGTGCAATGGCGCGATCTTGGTTCACTGCAACCTCCACCTCCCGGGTTCAAGCAATTCTCATACCTCAGCCTCTGGAGGAGGTGGGATCACAGGCGTATGCCAGCATGCCCAGCTAATTTTTGTATTTTTTGGTAGATTTGGGGTTTTACCATGTGGCCAGGCTGATCTCAAACTCCCGATCTCAGGAGCCTCCCAAAGTGCTGGGATTAGAGGTGTGAGCCACTGCGCTCTACTGCCTACATTTATGGGTGAATTCTTCTCCTTCAAGAGCCTTTAAGTCTGGGCTGAGATAAGCGACAGCATATGTACTGGTTTAATTTCCTAGGAGGGCTTGTAGGATCTCATTCTACAAATGAAGTTCCACATATCAGCCTTTGTTCCATAATGGTGGGCTTTTCATACTAGATTAACTGGCTTTATTCTCACATATGATATTGTCAGTATAGCCTTGGTAATACAATTGATTTGTCTAATTATATCCTTGCAACAATGGGAGCCAGTGCGAATTAAATCCATGAAAATGTTGCATTGTCATGAAGGATGAAGTTATTCTGCATGATCAGAAGCGATGAAGTCATTTGTAATAATATCTACCCATTATTCTAAGTAGTTACACAGACAGGGTCAATTGATGTCTTTCATGTTTTTATCAGAATCATTATGGATCTCTCCAGAGATAACATATGTAAATATGGTTCAATTATTTATTGATCTATTATAACCATAAAATTCAAGCACAACCAATGTTCTTTGTTAAGGAGCTGTTATAATTTTTCTAAGCCTTACTCATCATAAAAGCATTCGTCTGCATTCTAATTTGAACTATTATTTCAGTTTCTGATGATTTGTTAGCTTAGATATATATTTTTTTGAGACAGTCTTGCTCTGTTATCCAGGCTGGAATGCGGTGGTGCAATCATGCCTCACAGTAGCTTCAATTTCCTGGGGTCAGGCACTCTTCCCACCTCAGCCTCCTGAGTAGCTGGGACTACAGGCGTGTGCCACCTCGCCTGGCTAATTTTTTTTTTTAATGATGTTTTGTAGAGATGGGATCTTGCTGTATTGCCCAGGCTGGTTTCAAACTCCTGGACTCAAGCCACCATCCTACCCCTAACTTCCAGAGTGTTAGCATTACAGGCGTGAGCCACTGCACCCAGACAGTTTATAATTTATACTGAGATTTGACACAGGATATGTTTTCCAGAATTTGGAAGAGTCAGATGGAAAAATACTACTGAAAGGCTTTCATTCCAATTTCCACAAGTATACATGTTAAACTGAGAGTTGGCAGTGGGTCACGAAGAAAGGAAAAGAGCTTCTTCCTATCCCTCTAAAAAGACAGAACATTTATAAAGCAAGTCTCAATAATATTAAAAATAAACAACCACAAGTAGATTTCCTTCATTAGTTTCATTTTGTTCTATGTAAATAGGAGTCTGTTTTTAAAAAAATTTTTATTAGATATAGGTTAGTTGTCATGAAATAATTTACTTATGGACTAGAAAGGATTCTGGAAATCCTGGTTCTGTTCCTGGTACAAAATATCACAGGTGTCTACTTGGAATGACAGTGCTGGTTTACACGGTGATATGGTTTGACTGTGTCCCCACAGAAATCTCATCTTGGATTGTAGCTCCCACAATTCCCACGTGTTGTGGGAGGGACACAGTGGGAGGTAATTGAATCATGTGGGCAGGTCTTTCTTGTGCTGTTCTCGTGATAGTGAGTAAGTCTCATGAGACTTGAAGGTTTTTGTTCTTTTTTTTGGCTGAGCACAGGGGACTTTATTGACGGTACATGACAAAGTGGAGCTCACTAGGCCCCTCCCTCTTCAGGGGATCTGCATGGAAACTGTGAGGAGGGGAGATTCTCAGTGTGGTGGGGGACTGAGTGTGGCAGGGACTTCTCAGCAGTAAGGGCCTCTCTCTTCCTCTCATGCTCTCGCTGGGGCTGGTGGTCCGGGTGTCTTACTCCTTGGAGGCCATGTGGGCCATGAGGTCCACCACCCTGTTACTGTAGCCAAATTTATTGTCATACCAGGAAATGAGCTTGACAAAGTATCATTGAGGGCAATGCCAGCCCCAGCATTGAAGGTGGAAGAGTGGGTGTCATGTCAAAGTAGAGGAGACAACCTGGTGCTTAGCGCAGCCCAGGATGCCCTCGAGTGGGCTCTCCAATGCTTGCTTCACCTCCTTCTTGATGTCATCATATTTGACAGGCTTTTCCAGATGGCAGGTCAGGTCCACCACTGACACGGTGGTGGTGGGGATATGGAAGGCCATGCCGATGAGCTTCCCATTCAGCTCAGGGATGACTTTGCCTACAGCCTTGGCAGTGCCAGTAGAGGCAGGGATGATATTCTGGAGAGCCCTGCAGCCATCACGTCACGGTTTCCCAGAGGGGTCATCCACAGTCTTCTGGGTAGCAGTAATGGCATGGACTGTGGTCATGAGTCCTTCCATGATACCAAAGTTGTCAGGGATGACCTTGGCCAGGGGCACTAAATAGTTGGTGGCGCAGGAGGCATTGCTGATGATCTTGAGGCTGTTGTCATACTTCTCATGGTTCACACCCATCACAAACATGGGAGTGTCAGCAGAGGGAGCAGAGATGATGACCCTTATGGCTCCTCCCTGCAAGTGAGCCCCAGCCTTCTTCATGGTGGTGAAGACAGTGGTGGACTTCATGATGGACTCAATGCCAACATCGCCCCATTTGATTTTGCAGGGATCTCACTCCTGGAAAATGGTGATGGGATTTCCATTGATGACTAGCTTCCTGTTCTCAGCCTTGACTGTACCATGGAATTTGCCATGGGTGGAATCATACTGGAACATGTAGACCATGTAGTTGAGATCAATGAAGGGATCACTGATGGCAACAATATCCGGTTTACCAGAGTTAAAAGCAGCCCTGGTTACCAGGCTCCCAGTTTCACCAAATCCATTGACTCCGGCCTTCACCTTCACCATGGTGTCTCAGGGACGTGGCTGGCAATGCATGAGAAGGTGCTGCTGTCTGTCAAACGGGAGAAGCAGATAGCAAACTGATGGTTTTATAAGGGGGGGTTTCCCTGCACAAGTTTTCTGTCTTGCCTGCTGCCATGTAAGACATGCCTTTCGCCTTCTGCCGTAATTGTGAGGCCTCCCCAGCCACATGGAACTGGGAGTCCATTAAACCTCTTTTTTTTTTTTTTTTTTTTTAATAAATCACCCAGTCTCAGGTAAGTCTTTATCAGCAGCGTGAAAACAGACTCATACACATGGGAAAGCCCGAACCCAGTGAGTCTATTTCTTGAAGGGTCAGTAGCTCAGGGTATCGGGTATTGTCTGTTCATCGAGGCACTTTGATTTTCCTTTGTCCAAGACCCAATTTCTGGCCTGTAGTTTCCAGTTAACCTTCAGGAAAGCATGAACGGAAAGCAGAAGTCACCTATTGATTATGGGACTAGATAATGATGGGGAATTTACCACAGTGACTAATATTATCTAATAAGAAAGTAGAATGCTCTGCTAGGGCATACTACACAATTATTCCAAGAGAATTACATCAGTGTTTCTCCTGGGGGCAAGAACAGATTATGGACACTGAAGATATTGACACATCACCATTCTGTAAAAGTGAACAATCTCTGAGATATATTTATAATAGTGACATTGAATGCACAAAATTAAGGAAGGCTGGGCTTGTCTTTTTAATCTGAAAGCATTTTTCACATTGTATGTTCAAAAATCAGAGAAGTTTTTACATTATTGTTAAATCATTTTAAAAACAGAAGCATATCAAATATAGGCTCAGCATGGTGGCTCAAGCCTGTAATCCCAGCACTTTGGGAGGCCAAGGCAGGTGGATTTCTTGAGCCTAGGAGTTCAAGACCAGCCTGGGCAACATTCTCCAGCAGAGGCAGGAGAATTGCTTGAAACTGGGAGGCAAAGATTGCAGTGAGCCAAGATCACGCCACTGCACTCCATCCTGGGCGACAGAGTGAGACTCCATCTCAAAATAAAACAAACAAACAAAAAAGCCTATCAAATATATTTAAGATTTCTAGCATTCCTATGGTGGTTTACAAGGTGAGGGGATGAATCTTTGGTGCTTTGGCCACCCAGGAAGGGCCAAAGATTATTTTGAATGTACACATATCTTGATGGTTTTTAATTTTTCTAAATTTATAGTCTCATTTTATGAAAGGCAGTATTGGCTGGGCATGGTGGCTCATACCTGTAATTCCAGCACCTTAGGAGGCCGAGGTGGGCAGATCATGAGGTCAGGAGTTTGAGACCAGCCTGACCAACATGATGAAATCTGTCTCTACTAAAAATACAAAGGTTCGCTGGGCCTGGTGGTGCAGTCCTGTAATCCCAGCTACTTAGGAGCCTGAGGCAGGAGAATCTCTTGAACCTGGGAGGTGGAGGTTGCAGTGAGCTGAGAGCGTGCCACTGCATTCCAGCCTGGGTGACAGAGCCAGACTCTGTCTCAAAAAAAAAAGAAAAGAAAAGAAAAGAAAAAGAAAGAAAAAAAAAGAAAGACAACATCAAAAAGAATTGTCCTCTGAATGTACAAACATCTTGATTTTTCTGAATTTATTTTTTAATTTTTCTGAATTTATATTCTGATTTTATGAAAGGCAACATCAAAAAGAATTGTCTAAGATACTGATCACTTGACTAAGATAGGTGCATACTTGCCTAAGAGAAAGAAATAATTATAGCTTGGCTTCCCTATTAACCATAATGTGACAATCAAGATATTAAAAAATAGGCCAGGCATAGTGGCTCATGCCTGTAATCCCAACTCTTTGGAAGGCGAAGGAGGGAGGATCACTCGAACTCAGGAGTTTGAGATCAGCCTGGGTAACAAAAGGAGACTCTGTCTCTACAATTTTTTTTTTAAATTACCTGGGCATGGTGGTGCATGCCTGTGGTCCTAGCCAAGGTGGGATTGTCACTTGGCTCTGGGAATTCAAGGCTGCAGAGAGCCGTGATTGCACCACTGCACTCCAGCTTGGGTGACAGAGTGAGACCCTATCTCGAAAAACAAAAATAAAAATAAGTATAGGCCAGGCACAGTGGCTCATGCCTGTAATCCTGGCACTTTGGGAGGCTGAAGTGGGCAGATCACCTGAGGTCAGGAGTTTGAGACCAGCCTGGCCAACATGGTGAAACCCATCTCTACTAAATATACAAAAAATTAGCCAGGTGTGGTGGTAGGCACCTGTAGTCCCAGCTACTTGGGAGGCTGAGGCAGGAGAATCACTTGAACCCAGGAGGTGGAGGTTGCAGTGAGCCAAGATCACACTACTACACTCCAGCCTGGGTGACAGAGTGAAACCCTGTCTCAAATAAAATACAAATAAATATAGTAGAAGTAACTATAAGGGAATTTAGCTCTTTCTAAGTGAGAATCTTTCACTGCATGTTTTAAAAATAAACAATCAATAATATGACAAAAGTCAACAAAAAGAAAGAAAAAATTAAATCTTCTCAAACAAGAGTATTTAGTAAGGCAAGAACCTCTGCTACCTGGACAAATTTCACAAAAGGTAAAGAATAACTTTTCACTATGTCCTACTGACAGCAGACTGAATACTTTAAGATACCTTTGCCAGTTTAAAGACAGTCTGTTTTTCTTTCTTGTTTTCTTTTTAAAATCTTACATATTAACCTATATTTGTAAATTATCTAGGTGTTCAAAAATTATTCATTAAGTAACTCAGTATTAGTTTGAGGCCATAAAGTTACAAAGAATCTTGTATAGTATCTTTAAGCTGGGACTACAGTGTGTCATAATCTTATTTTCACTGAGTATATATTCTAGGTTGGCATTTACTTTCTTTCAGCACCCAAAAGATAGAATTCATTGTCTTCTGGTTGAGAAGTCAGCTGTCAGCTTTAATGCTCCTCCTTTGAAGGTAATGTACCCTCTTTTATATGACTGCTTTTAAGACTTTTCTCTTTGCCTTTGTCTTTTAGGAGTTTTACTATAATGTGTCGGTGTTTGATTTCCTTTGTGTTTATTTTATTTTGGGTTTGAAAAACTTCTTGAATTTGTGGATTGGTGTCTTTCATTGGTTCTGAAACATTTGCGGATGTTATGTCTTCCAATATTGCTTCTGCACCATTTCCTCTCTGGATGTCTTCAGAGACTCCAATTACATGTATGTTAGACCTTTATGCTGTGTGTCACATATTCTTAGTGCTTGTTTCTTTATTTCAATTCTTTTTCTTTTGGTGGTTCAGTTTGGATATTTTCCATTGACATGCTTTTGAGTTACATGGCTTTCAGTTAATCTTTTCTTCTGTTATGTCTAATTTGCTGTTAAAACCATCTAATAAGTACTTAATTTCAGATATTAAAATGTTCCATTCTAGAACTTCCATTTGAATTTTTTACACATACCAATTCTTAAAAAATTTATTTTTAAAATTTTTATTTGTGGGGCTGTTTCTAGTGTCTGTTTTTTCTTTTGGTGTTCTGTCATATGATCATTTCCTTGGTATGTTTAATAATGCTTGATTGAATGCTGATCATTGGGTGTAAAAGTTGTAGATATTTTAGATAATTTGTCTTCCTTCAGAGGGGATTTAGTCTTTTCTATGTTAAGTTAATTAAGTCGTGGATGCCTATCTCAGCCCAGTCAGAAACTGTAGTAAATCAGGGGTGGTTGCAGTCCTGGTAATGCATACTCTACCTCTGGTTAATGCACAGTTCTCTCAAATTTTCATCTGAGAATCTGGTATCTCAGATTCTAGGCTCTTCCCCAGTGAATCCTAAACTCTAAGCTTTATCTGAGAGACTACTGAAAGTTCCATTCTGCTTTCCAGAGACTTTTTGCTTAGATTTTCAACGTCCTGCATCACCTGGGTGTAGGTTTTACAGATATCCTAAGGGGAAAATACCTCTGCCCTTGAGCCGTCTCAAGTCTCTGCCAAAGCAGAGTATAGCTCTGACCTCATTCTCTACCAATAAGTGGCTGTCTATTGGTAAAAGTCCCAGATTCTCTGCCTCTTGCTTGCTCCCAGAATAAACAAGTGCCCTATGGCAAAAGCAACCGCAGAAGTCAGCTCACCTCTCTGAGATATTGAGCAATTAGTCTTTTATAGATCAGGCTTATGTTTGCCTTAGTAAGAAAATTTTCTCAAATCCTTGTTAAGTTTTTGGTCTGTTTGATTCCAATCAATTCCATTTATGAGTCCCACCCCTCAAGATCTCTTCTAGATATAATTCTTAATCATTCAGATTTTTTCTTTTTCTTTTTGTTATGGGAAATTTTGAACTGTCCAAAAGTAGAGAAAATGTATAATGAACCTTTCTTATGTTCAACAATTCTCAATATATGTCAGTCTCATTTCATCTATGTCCTCCTACTTTCTGTTATGATTTGATTATTTTAAAGCAAAATTCAGACATAGTATTTAACCCATAAACACTTCAATATGTATCTCCAAGAGATAACTACTATTAAAAACATAATTACAATATCATTACAATACCCCCCTATATTAAAAATATTTTCTCTTAATTTTTTTGAGACAGGGTCTTGCTCCATTGCCCAGGCTGGGGTGCTGTGTCATGATCATGGCTCACTACATCCTCCACCTCCTGAATTCAAGTGGTTCTCCCACCTCAGCCTCCCAAGGAGCTGGAACTACAGGTGTATGCTGCCATGCCTGGCTAATTTATTATTATTATTTTTTTTTATAGAGATGGGGTCTTGCTACATTGCTCAGGCTGGTCACGAATTCCTGGGCTCAAGCAATCCTCCCACCTTGACCTCCTAAAGTGTTGAGATTATAGGCATGAGCCACTGTGCCTGGCCAATTACTTTCTTAATATCACCAAGTATCTAGTCAGTTAAATTTGTCCAAATGTCTCATAATTTAAAACATTTTCAATCAGGATCAAAACAAAGTCCATATATTTCATCCAACTAATACATCTCCCCTTCTTTTTTCTTTGTGATTTTTAAACAGCGTTATTTAGAGGAAATAATGTAATCCATCCATCTAAAGGTTACAATTCAATAGCTTTTAGTATATTCACAGAGTTGTGCAACTATAGCCATTATCTAATTCTAGAACATTTCATCACCCCAAAAAAGAAACCCCAAGCCAGTTGGCAGCCCCTGCAACCACTCACTTTCTTCCTTTTCTACAGATTTGCCTATTATGGTTATTTCATATAAATGAAATCATACAATATGTGGGCTTCTGTGTTTGGCTTCTTTCATTTAGCATAATGTTTTTAAGATTCATCCATATTGTAGCATAGATCATTATTTAATTTCTTGCAGTTATTTTTTGGAGAAACCAGGTCATTTTCTCTTATATCTTTTCCACATTCTGAATTCTGCTGACTGCATCCCTGCAGGGTTTCTTAATGTATTCCTCTGTTCCCTGTTTATCCTGTAAACTAGTATTTAGAATTAGAAGCTCAATCAAATTTAAATCTCACTCTTTGGCAAGACAACTTTACAGATGGTGCAGTGAGCTTGCATAAGGTGTCTGTAAGCCATTGATAGTTCCTGTGATCACCCCATATTTATAGCAGCTATTTGAGACCATTGGAAACAACAATCTTGAATGGAACAATAATATGGAATCAGATTTTTGCTACTGGTCTGATTCTCATTTTCTGGCCATTAAATCTTAATGTCAATCCTCAGAAGGCTTGAAGTCTCTCTCTTGTTGCTTAGAGGCAGTAACCTTGTCAATCTGTAAGACTCCAAGTCTCAAGACTCACAATACATTTAGATGTTAGGCTAAAGAAAGAAAATGCCTCTTTCCTTTGCTGAATTTTACTTCTGTCCATCATTGTTTGTGAAGTGGCCAATTCTTGCCTGGGAGCATTTCCGATCTATTATTTGTTAAAAGCAGCAGGAAGTAGCCAGAATACATGAATATCCTGCCTTTTAAAAATCATTCCCCAGCAGACATATAGATCAATGGAGAATTGAGAGTCCAGAAATAAACTCTCACATTCATGGTCAATTGATTTTCAACAAGAGTGCCAAGGTCATTTAATGGAGGAAGGAGTAGCCTTTTTAACTAATGGTGCTGCGATAATTGGATTTTCACAAGCAAAAGAATAAAGCTGGACCCCTACCTCACACCATATACAAAAATTAACTCAAAACAAATCAAAGACCTAATTGTAACAGCTAAAACTGTTCAATCTTAGAAGAAAACATAGAGTAGGTCTTGATGATCTTAGACTAGGCAATGGTTTCTTAAATATGTCATGAAAGGGATAAACAACTACAGAAAAAGACAAATGGGACATTATCAAATTGTAAAACTTTCATGCTTTAAAGGGTACCATCAAGAAACTAAAAAGGCAACAAACAGAATGGGATAAAATATTTGTAAATTATATATAAAGTTAGAATCTAGCATCTAGTATATATACTATATGTGTATTATATATATTATAACTCTTGCAACACAAAAACAACAAAATATAAACAATCCCAATTTAAAATGAGAAAACAATTTGAACAGACATTACTTTGAAGAAGATATACAAATGACTAAGAAGTGCATGAAAAGAAAGCAACATCATTAGTCATTAGGAAAATGCAAATCAAAATCACAATGAGATACTTTACACCCACTATGATGGCTATAATAAAAATGACAGACAACAACAAGTCTTGGAAAAGATGTGGAAAAATGATAATTCTCTTACATTGCTGGTGGGGAATGTAAAATTGTATAGCAACTTTGGAAACCAACTTGGCAGTTCTTCAAAAGTTAAACATAGAATTACCATATGGCCCAGCAATTCCACTCCTAGATATATACCCAAGAACATATGTTCACACAAAAACTCATACATGAATGTTTAGAGCAGTATTATTTATAAGATTTCCAAAAGAGAAATAACCTAAATATCTCTCAACTGATGAATAGATAAATAAAATTTAGGATACCCATACAATGGAATGTTATTCAGCCATTAAAAACAGAATGAAATTTGGACACATGATACAACATGGATGAACCCAGAAAACATTAAGTTGAGTGAAAGAAGCCAGATAATAAAAGGCCAAATACTGTATGATTCTATCTTTATAAAACGTCCAGAACAGACAAATCTACATAGACAGAAAGTAGATTAGGGTTGCCAAGGGCTGTGGGTGGAAGAGAATGGAGAGTGACCCCTAATGGGTATGGGGTTTCTTTTTAGGGCAATGAAAGAGGTCAAGCATTAGATTGTGGGGATGGTTGCACAGCTTTGTGAATATATAATATACTAAATTGTATACTTTAAAGGAGGTGAGTTTTGTAGTAGATGAATGATATCTCAATTTAAGAATTATAGCAACAAATTATTCCCTAAATAACAGTTACAGAGTTCTGTTTGGGGTGATGAAAAGTTCTAGAAATTGATAGTGGTGACGGTTTCACAACATTGTGAATGCAATTAATGCCACTTAATTGCACACTTAAAAGTGGTTAAAATAGCAAATTTTTTGTTATATATATTTTACTACAATTTAAAAAAACCCTATTTTTAAAAAGCTCCCTAAACCAGAGACTTCATAAGCATGTGAACTGTATTCTATGTTATTATGGATGACTTTTCTATCAAATGATTTTACATAGCCCCACAGGGTCATTGGCCATGAGGTCTGCAAAACCTGTTTTATTTTTTTGGAGATGGAGTCTTGCTCTGTCACCCAGGCTGGAGTCCAACAGCACAATCTGGGCTCACTGCAACCTCTGCCTCTTGGGTTCAAGCAATTCTCCCACCTCAGCCAACCGAGTAGCTGGGATTACAGGCACCTGCCATCGTGCCTGCCTAATTTTTGTATTTTTGTAGAGATGGGGTTTCACCATGTTGGCCAAGCTGGTCTTGAACTCCTGACCTCAGGTGATCTGCCCACCTCAGCCTCCCAAAGTGCTGGGATTACAGGTGTGAGCCACTGTGCCCAGCCAAAAATCTGTTTTTTAAATTACTTATTGCCTGATTGTTAAGCTAATGTCACATATTTTAGAGTTTTGTTACTGCAGCACAATTACCAGGTGCCAAGTTATGTGTTAGTCAGGGTACAGGCTAAGCTATGAATACCAAAAATCTCAAAATACAACAACCCATGATTCTAAATATGATGAAATCATCTGTGAAAGACTAATAGTGCTGCTAGGAGTAATTTGAAAAGCCAATTAAAAATGAAAAAAGTGGCTGGGCGTGGTGGCTCATGCCTGTAATTCTAGCACTTTGGGAGGCTGAGGCAGGTGGATCACAAGGTCAGAAGACTGAGACCATCCTGGCCAACATGGTGAAACCCCATCTCTACTAAAAATATAAAAATTAGCTGGGTGTGGTGGCACGCGCCTCTAATCCCAGCTACTTGGGAGGCTGAGGCACGAGAATCGCCTGAACCCAGGAGGTGGAGGTTTCAGTGAGCCAAGATCGTGCTGCTGCACTTCAGCCTGGTGATAGAGCGAGACTCTGTCTCAAAAAAAAAAAAAGTGAAAAGCAGCAATGATTATTTCAAAGCATTGATGAGCTGCTGAGGCAACTAGGAGTCAAGGGAACAAAATTCCAAATATGGGGAAACAGTATAGTGAGGTGAGCTGAGATGACATTCTGTAGTTCCTGCCTCCAGGGCATTTGATGCTTCTGGGCATGGGGAGGGAGACTGAAGTTCTGGGCAGATGAGTTGGGCAGAAGAATCCTTCTCAGACACTCACAGAGCAGGAAGGACAAAATTAGACTTGAAGGACTAGGACCTGGGGAAAGGATAATTTAAAAAGAGCCTAATGATTTTCTGGTTCTTGTTTTAGGACATTGCAGAACTCTGAAGCTACATGGGGTAGAGTCTAAGGTGCCAATAAGAAAGCCTCTGAAAAGTGGAATAGACTTTTGGCAGACTTGTAATGCTAGAGAGACAAAAAAAAGTCCAAGAACTGCCAGGGCCATGGACTCCCAGGTTATAACCCAGGCTCCAAGTTGAAAATTAATGACCAAGTGCAAACTAGATATGCACAGAGCTTCTCCAAAATGGCATCCCAGTCTAGATTCAGCCCAGTTTTTGACTGAATTAAAGTGATGAGCCCCACTCTGTCAGCATAAGGAGAATTTCTGGAGGAATATGTACAATTTTTCCTATACAATTTCTGGCATTCAATAGCTAGGCATGCTAGAGGCAAGACAAAATGACTGAAAAGCAAGAGAAAAAACAGATAGTATAAATAGACTCATGACTAATATTAATATTGGAGTTACCAGACAAGGATCTTAAATAGCTGGAATTAATGTGCTCAAGACAAAAGAAGAAAAAAGTAGGGATTATATGAAAGGATGGGTAATTTTACCAGAGAAATGGCAATTCTAGAGTAGAAAAGTACCGTAACTGAAATTAAGAATTCAGTAAGTAGAACATTGATATGCTGTTGGTGAGAGTGTAAATGGGTACAATCTATATAGAAAACAGAAAACAGTATGGAAATTTATAAAAAAAATAAAAATAGAACTACCATTCAACCCAGAAATTCCACTATGGGGTATATACCCAAAGGAAAATAAATCATTACATCAAAAAGATAGCCAGGCACTGTGGCTCATGCCTGTAATCCCAACATTTTGGGAGGCTGAGGTGGGTGAATCACCTGAGGTTAGGAGTTCAAGACTAGCCTGGTCAACATGGAGAAACCCTATCTCTACTAAAAATACAAAAAATTAGCTGGGCATGGTGGCACACACCTGTAATCCCAGCTACTCAGGAGGCTGAGGTATGAGAATTGCTTGAACCCAGGAGGTGGAGGTTGCAGTGAGCTGAGATCACACTACTGCACTCCACCCTGGGCAACAGAGCAAGACTCCATCTCAAAAAAAAAAAAAAAAAAGATAAAAAGATAAAAAAAAGATACTTGCACTTGCATGTTTACAGCAGACTTATCCACAATAGCAAAGATATGAAGTCAACCTAAGTGTTCAGCAATAGATGATTGGATAAAGAAAATGTTATATATATATATATATATATATATATATATATATATATATATATACACACGCACACACACACACACCCAGACAATGAAATACTAATCAGTGATAAAAAGGAATGAAATCATGTATTTTGCAGCAGCATGGATGGAACTAGAGGCTATTTTCTTAAGTGGAATAACTCAGAAACAGAAAGTCAAATACCCTATGTTCTCACTTATTAGTGGAAGCTAAATAATATGTATACCCAGATAGAGTGTGGAATAATAGACATTGGAAACTGGGAAGAGTGAGACCCTGGTAGGGGATGAGGGATGAGAAGCGACCTAATGGATGCAAAGTACACCATTCAGGTGATGGTACACCAGAAGTCAGATGTCACTACTATGCAATATATCCATGTAACAAAACTGCACTTGCACCCCTTAAAATTACACAAATAATAATGACAAGTAATTCAGTCAATGTGCTTAACAACAGATTAGACAGAGCAGAAGACAAGATCAAGTCAGGCCACTAGAAAATATCTAGACTGATGCACAAAGGAAATAAAAGATGAAAAATACAAAAGAGAGTTTGAGACAGTGAAAAGATCTAATGAAAGACCGTGGCTTAACTAAGATAAACTTTTTTTTCTCTCTCCCTCTATCCAAAAGTAGGTGAACCGTCTGGGGCAGGCAGACACTTTTGCTTCATGAGGGTGTTCAGGCTGGTGAATTGGTTTTGATATCTTTAACAAATGGCTTCTAACTTAGATATGTTCATGCTGTAATTGTTGCCCAGCCAGGAAGGAGAAAGGAAGACCATCAAGGGCCAGCATCTTTATTTATAAGGAGCTGACCAGAAGCTGTACACATCACTTGACCTCATAAGAACTTGAACTTAGGTGCATGAGCATACTTAGTTAACAGGGAGGTTGGCAGATGTTGTTTATTTGTTTGTTTGTTTCTCTGTCTCTCTTTCTTTCATAGAGATGGGGTCTCACTACACTGCTAAGGCTGGTCTCGAACTCCTGGGCTCAAATGATCCTCTCACCTTGGCTATCCAAAGTGCTGGGGTTACAGGCATGAGCCACCATGCCCAGCCCAGATGTTGCTTCTAATTGGGCAGCCACAATCCTCTTATTACTAAAGGGAGGAATGGAAGAATGAATTTTAATAAACAGAAAGTATTTCTTCCAGTTGGATTACTATCCAGGAGGTAGACACACAGGGCTCTGGAGACCACAGTAATAAGCGTGGATTAGAGCCAGGGAAGGAGGAGTTGGGAGTGCCATCAAAACAGACAGGATTTCCCAGACTAGAAGCTTGCTCCTTGGGCTCCACACTGGGTGAGGTTTCCTATTCCCAGATTTAGTGCTAGTGGTGAGATCCCAGATGTGGTGAGTCTGTGGCATGGTGGCACTTGACTCCAGTGACCCTGATGTGAGCTCCTGTGAGTCCCACTGGGTCTTTTGCAGACCCAGTCAATGGTGCTTTTTTGTGAAAGGGGCTTCTTTGTCATCCATGAGGACCCATGGAAGATGGAGGCTGAGGACTGCTGGAGCTACACTGGGAAGGGTCTTAGGCACATCCTCACCTTCTTAGAGGTCTCTTTCTCTTCTCCTAACAATATCTCCCCTCTAGACTGTCTTAAGTCAGCTCAGAGTGCTGTGAGCCAATACAACAGACTGGGGTGGCTGAAACAACAGAATTCTGTTTTCTCAGTTTGAGAGGCTAGAAGTATGAGATCAGGGTGCCAGCATGTTCAGGTTCTGAGGAGGACTCTCTTCATGGTGTGCAGACAGCCCCCTTCTCACTGTCCTCACATTGTTGGGGAGACAGCTTTCTCTTCTCTTTTAAAAAATTTGTTTTTTATTTTTTTGGAGGCAGAGTCTCATTCTGTTGCCCAGGTTGGTTTTGAACTCCTGGGCTCAAGTGATCCTCCAGACTCAGCCTCCCAAAGAGCTGGGGTTGCAGTCATGAACCACTGCACCTGGCCCCTTCTCTTCTTATAAGGTCATAGTCCTATCAGATTAGGATCCCACCTTGGGAATTCATTTAACCTGATTACCTCCTAAAGACTCTATCTCCAGATACAGTCATATTGGGGGTTGGAGGCCTCAACATATGAATTTTGGGGGATAAGGAGGCACATTTCAGTCCATAGCATGCATAAGACCTCTGTTCCCTGCCTGCAGCAATCTCTGGCCTCTTGTTCTCAAGCTGCTAAACTGATGTTTGGGGAACAAAGCCTTTAAGGACCCTTTTAGCAGTGCCCTGGTGTATTAGTCCATTTTCACACTGCTATGAAGAACTGCCTGAGACTGGGTTATTTATTTACTTATTTATTCTTCTTGCACTGATATCTTAACTATATTTTTTTCTTTCTGAGACTGGGTAATTTATAAAGGAAAGAGGTGTAATTGACTCACAGTTCCACATGGCTGGGGAGGACTCAGGAAACTTACAATCATGGCAGAAGGCAAAGGGGAAGCAAGGCACCTTCTTCCCAAGGTGGCAGGAAGGAGAAGTGCCCAGTGAAGGGGGAAGAGCCCCTTATAAAACCACTAGATCTCATGAGAACTCACTATCATGAGAACAGCAGGGGAAAACTACCCCCATGATTCAGTTTTCTCCTGCTGGTGTCTCCCTTGACACATGGGGATTATGGGAATTAAAGTTCATGATGAGATTTGGTTGGGGACACAAAGCCTCACCTTATCACCTGGGGTGGTGTCCATGAAAACTGCTTGCACCAGAGAACTATTTATTTCTGCTTTCAGGTAACAAGGAAGAGTTTGGGACCCTGAGGAGTATGGCTGCAGCAGTCTTAAGCTTTGGACATGCCTGTCATCCAAGCACTTTGGAAGGCCCAGGTGAATGGATCACTTCAACCCAGGAGTTTGAGACCAGTCTGGGCAACATGTTGAGATCTAGTCTCTTTAAAAATGTAAAAATTATTTGGGTGTGGTGGCATGCACCTGTAGTCCTAGCTACTTGGGAGGCTGAGACAGAAGGCTCACACTTGAGCTTGGGAGGTTAAGACTGCAGCTACTGCACTCCAGCCTGGGCGACAGAGTGAGGTCCTGTCTCAACACACGCACACAAACAAAAACCTTCGGACAGCAAAAGCCCGTCTCCCCTTCTCCTCAGGCACATAGCTGCCTGGCTGGGGACTACATTTCCCAGCCTCCCTTGAGGTTGGCTGTGATCACATGACTGGGTCTTCCCCAGTGGCTTGCAAATAGATTTGACTTGTGCAATTTCCACTTTACCTGCTTACAAGGAAATCTCTTGCTCTGGACTTTCTCTTTTTTCCGTTTCACCAAGTCACTCAGAGGTGGCAGCTTCAATTATGCAAATGGTGATGGGGCATGAGGTCAGTGGCTCTCAAAGTGGGCATCAGAATTCCCCAGAGAGCTTGTTAGGGCACAGTTTTCTGGGTCCTGCCCCCAGAGCTTCTGACTTAGTATGTCTGGGGTGGGACCTGGGAATGTGCATTTCCTGCGAATTTCCAGGGGCTGTTGCGGGTCCTGGGACTACACTTTGAGCAACAGTCTGAAAGAATCTGGGTTCCTGAATGATTGCCACATGCACAGCCTTGAAAGATATTCACCCTGGAACTACTAGGGAAAAGATAATTCAATTTGTTTTTCATCTTTAAGCCACCCTATTGTCTTACAATAAGATGGCCAGTGAATTTTCCTTTCTCCTTTAGCCAGCTTGACTTGGATTTCTATTGCTTGAGACCGAAAATGCCCTGATCAACATAGGTAACATTGACAGCTTGTGATTTACTCATTCAGTAACTATTTATTGAAAATCCCAGACCAGGTGCTTTTTATTTATTTTTATTATTTTTAAATTTTCTTTTTTTTAAGACAGAATCTCACTCTGTCACCCAGGCTGGAGTGCAGTAGCGTGATCTCCGCTCACTGCAACCTCTGCCTCCTGGGTTCAAACAATTTTCCTGCCTTAGCCTCTTGAGTAGCTAGGATTACAGGTGTGCATCACCATCCATGCCTGGCTAATTTTTGTATTTTAAGTAGAGATGGGGTTTCACCATGTTGACCAGGCTGGTCTTGAACTCCTGACCTCATAATCTGCCCGCCTCGGCCTTCCAAAGTGCTGTGATTACAGGTGTGAGCCACCGCACCCCAGCCTTTTTCTTTCTTTTTTTTTGAGACAGGGTCTCTGTCACCCAGGCTGGAGTGCAGTGATGTCATCATAGCTCATTGCAGCCTCCACCTCCTAGGCTCAAGAGATCCTCCTGCCTCAGCCTCCCAAGTAGCTGAGACTACAGGCGCGCACCACCATGCCAGCCTATTTTTAAGAATTATTTTTAGTAGAGTTGGAATCTTTCTGTGTTGCCCAGGCTGGTCTTGCACTACTGGGATCCAGCAATCCGCCCACCTCTGCCTTTCAGTGTTGGGATTACAGGTGTGAGCCACCATGCCCAGCACAGTGTCATATCTGTCATATTCTATGGGTCAAAGTAGTCAGGGGTTCTGTCCCAATCAAACTAAGACCAACAAGAACAAGCCTGTTGCATTAATTTGCTAGGGCAGCCTTAACGGACAGGAAGGGAGGAGAGTCTCCTTTTAGTTACAGTAGATACGGTCATGCTGTTCTCTAATTGACCACCATGTGGCGCTCTGTACCTAATATTAGTACATTTCATAATTGCCCTTCGGAGAGCGGTCACTGCCACTCAAGCGACTGGACACAGGACTAAGTGCTTCTGTTAATTTGGATAAGACGAGACTCTCACTTTCTTTGATAAACTATAAATCTAGAAGAGCCCTAGGCTTTTATTACATCATGCTCCTGAAAGAAGAGAAATGATCCTTTTTGATTTGCCGGAAAAAAACCAACCAGTATTTATTCTTTAGGAAATACAGAAATGCGATTGAACCTCCTGGTCACCATGGCAACAAACAATCAGGAAGACAACCAATCAGAATGCAAGTTTCTTTGGGAGGTTCTTATTTTTTTTATTCAGATATTGCAACAATTTCTAAGATAATCTTAGACTCTTTTGTTCAAATTATCCTTTCAAGGAAAGACACATATCTGCAGAGTTAACAAACTAGGTTGGTAACAGGAAAATTAACTGGAGCCTCCTGGCTGCACAGGAGAACAGAATGAATGTTTAGGGAATGTTCTCAATGTGCCACTCTATTAAAACTGATTCTTTTTTTTTTTTTTTTTTTTGAGACAGTGTCTTATTGTGTCACCTAGGCTGGAGTGCAGTGGCAAGATCTTGGCTCACTGCAAACTCCGCCTCCTGGGTTCAAGTGTTTCTCCTGCCTCCGACTCCTGAGTAGCTGGGATTACAGATGCCTGCGACCACACCTGGCTACTTTTTAAATTTTTAGTAGAGATGGAGTTTCACCATGTTGGCCAGGCTGGTCTCAAACTCCCGACCTCAAGTGATCCACCCTCCTCAGCCTCCTAAAGTGAAAACTGATTCTTTAGAGCAATTTCATGATGCAAAATAGAACCGCTTTTTATATAGCTGCAATAGAAAGGGGCTCTTTTTATTTTTTTTTTTTATGCTTAAAAACACTGTATTTGCTAAGCATGCTGGTTCATGCCTGTAATCCCAACACTGGGAATCTGAGATGAGAGGATCGCTTGAGCAAGAGGCCAAGGCTGCAGTGAGCTACGTTTGCACCACTGCATTCCAGCCTGGGAAATGGAGCAAGACTCTGTCAAAAAAAAATGCAATAATTAAATATAACAAACACTTGAAACAAACTTTATAGGAACCATAGTCTCAGGACGAAGAGTTACATTCCAGAAGGAGTCAACACAAGATCATTGGCTTAACCTGCCTTCTTATGGGTAAGCTTTTTGCTTACAATTCACCCAGGAAACAAACATAAAGTAAAATATGTGTATCGATCCAATGATTCAATGTCTTTTTTTTTTTTCTAAATGGAATCTCACTCTTGTTGCCTGGCTGGAGTGCAATGGTGCAATCTCAGCTCACTGCAACCTCCACCTCCTGGGTTCAAGCAATTCTCTTGCCTCAGTCTCCTGAGTAGCTGGGATTACAGGCACCTGCCACCATGCCTGGCTAATTTTTTTTTTTGTATTTTCAGTAGAGATGGGCTTTCGCCATGTTGGGCAGGCTGGTCTCAAACTCCTGACCCCAGGAGATCTGCCTGCCTCTGCCTCCCAAAGTGCTGAGATTACAGGTGTGAGCCACCGCACCTGGTTTCATTTTTTCATTCATTCAATTTACATTTACTGAGCATCTCCTCTGTGCCAGTACAATTCAGGAACATAGAAGTGAACAATTTGAACACAGGGTTCTGCTCATAGGGACCTTACAATCTTGTAACCTAATTAGAACCGTCCCTCGCCTGCCTGGGAAACACCTGTGCCCACAGTCGCTCCAGTTCCAAGTTTCCCATTGTTACGGGTTTAATTGAGTTCCCTCCAAATTCCTGTGTTGACGTCCTAACCTCCAGCACTTCAGAATATGACTGTATTTAGAGAAAGGGTATTTAGAGAGGCAATTAAGTTAACACGAGGTCTTTAGAGTGGGCGATATGTCCTGACAAGAAGAGGAAATTTAGGCTGGGTGCGGTGGCTCACGCCTGTAATCCCAGCACTTTGGGAACTCAGAAGTTTGAGACCAACCTGGCCACCATGGAGAAACTCTGTCTTTACTAAAAATATAAAAATTAGCCGGGTGTGGTGGTGTGTGCCTGTAATCCCAGCTACTCAGGAGGCTGAGGCAGGACAATCGCTTGAACCCGGGAGGTGGAGGCTACAGTGAGCCGAGATCGTGCCACTGCACTCCAGCCTGGGCGACAGAGCGAGACTCCATCTCGAAAAATAAAATAAAATAAAATAAGTAAATAAATAAATAAATAAAATTTTCCAGCAGTAGATGAGTGATGTATCCCCATGCATACACAGTTTTCTGTTAGCTTTTCTACAGATGGGAAGTGCGTGTATCTTATACTCTTGGGAAATGCTTCCCAAAAGGCTTCTGGGTTTGCTGTTTCCTGCTCAAATCACAGATCTATATTTGATTCCCTCAGCCAAATCTTCTGACACAAGAAATCCATTTTAGGTGGGGTCCTTCAGCTCCCATCAAATGCTACAGTGTGGTTAAGGGTTCAGTATTAGTTTCCACACCTACAAAACTGGGTACTCATATGGTTTGGCTGTGTTCCCACACAAATCTCAGCTTGAATTGTAGCTCCCATAATTCCCTCCTGTTGCACCAGAAACCCAGCGGAAGATAATTGAATCATGGGGGCGGTTCCCCCATACTGTTCTCTTGGTGGTGAATAAGTTTCGCGAGATCTCCCATACTGTTCTCGCGGTAGTGAATAAGTCTCACGGGATGTAATGGTTTTATAAGGGGAAACCCCTTTTACTTGGTTCTCACTCGCCTGTCTGCTGTCACGTGAGTCATGACTTTTACCTTTTGCCATCATTGTGAGGCCTCCCCAGCCACGTGGAACTTTGGGTCCATTAATCCTCTTTTTCTTGTAAATTGCCCAGTCTCAGGTATGTCTTTGTCAGCAGTGTCAAAACGGACTAATACAGGTACTATTAATGTCAACCTTACAGAGTTGTGAAGATTAAATGACATAATAATAGCAGCTCATGGTTACTGTGTTCTAAATACGAAATACAAACTACCCCAGAATGTGTGGTTTAAACCCTAATTATTGGCCAGGTGCAGTGGCTCACGCCTGTAATCCTAGCACTTTGGCTGAGGCAGGTGGATCGCTTGAGCCCAGGAATTCAAGACCAGCCTGGCCAACATAGTGAAACCCTGTCTCTACAAAAAAGTACCAAAAAAATTAGCCAGGTGTGGTGGTGCACACCTGTAGTCCTGGCTACCTGGGAGGCTGAGGTGGGAGCATCGCTTGAGTACAGGTGGTCGAGGCTGCCATGAGCCGTGATCGCATCACTGCACTCCAGCCTGGGTGACAGAGTGAGACTCTGTCCCCAAAAAAACACCAATATTTATTTTATTGTTTCATATGATTCCATGGGTTAACAGGGCTCAGCAGGACGGTTTTCCTGCTTTCTGCAATGTTGGTTGGGCTGCAGACACATGGGGGCTTGAATGAGCTGGAACACCCAAGATGGTGCACTCATATGCCTGCCAGTTGATGTTGATTGTTGGCTGGGATTTCAACTGGGGCTGTCAACTGTAGCAACTACCCATAGCCTCTCCATGTGGCTTGGGCTTCCACAGCATGGTGGCTGAGTTCTCAGGGACAGTGTCCCAAGAGCAAGCTTTCTAAGAGTCAGTAAGCAGAAGCTGCCAGTCTCCTTGAAATCTTCATTAGTAACAATGTTACTTCCATCTCATTCTAATAAACGCCACCTCTGGATGGGGAGAAGGATAAGGAATTTGTACTCATCTTTAACCCATCATGCTACTTGAGTAACTTTACACATATTAACTCAATGAATCCTCAATCTCATACTGGCATCACCATTACCATCATTTTACAATTGAAGATGCTGAAATAAGAGAGATCTAGTCAGGGCAGCCCTGCTGTTCTGTGATTGTCCAGCAGGGGCGCTCCACGTGCAGTCCATCACAGGCAGGATTCCCACCTCCTTCCTACAGCCTCAAAGCTAAGGCTTGTGTTTACGTCGCACCAGGGGTGGTGCTAAATGCTTTGCATGAGAAATCACGCCTGAACTTCACAAGAATGTCCTGGGTTGAGTTTTACGGATGACAACGTTAAGGTTCAGGGAGTTGCGGCCAAACATAACAAGTGGCAGAGTGAGACACAGACCAGGACTGTCTGGCCCGAAACCTGTGCCCTTGGCCACTTCCCCATAGTGACAACAGCAGCAATAACTGATGGTCGGGCGGGGCGAGGTGGCTCATGCCTGTAATCCAGCACTTTGGGAGGCTGAGGGAGGCAGATGGCTTGAGTCGAGGAGTTTGGAACCAGCCTGGGTAACATAGTGAGACCCACGTCTATACAAAAAATTAGCTAGGTGTGGTGCCATGAGCCCGTGGTCTCAGCTGCTTGGGAGGCTGAGGTGGGAGGATCACTTTAGCCTGGGAAGCAGAGGTGGCAGTGAGCTGAGATTGCACTACTGTACTCCAGCCTAGGTGATACCCTGTCTCCGTCTGCAAAAAATACCAACCAAACAACAACGGCTAATTGGTATAGAAGACTCTACAGGCCAGGCGCAGTGGCTCACGCCTGTAATCCCAGCACTTTAGGAGGCCAAGCCTGGCAGATCATGAGGTCAGGAGTTCGAGACCAGCCTGGCCAACATGGTGAAACCCCATCTCTACTAAAAATGCAAAAATTAGCTGGGTGTGGTGGCGGGTGCCTGTCATCCCAGCTACTTGGGAGGCTGAGGCAGGAGAATTGCTTGAACCCAGGAGGCAGAGGTTGCAGTGAGCGGAGACCATGCCATTGCACTCCAGCCTGGGGGGACAGAGTGAGATGACATCTTAAAAAAAAGGAGACTCTCTACATATCAGCACAAGTCGTCTGTGTGAGATAAATTATAATAACAACCCTATGAAGCACAACATAGTATCCTTCCCACTTGGTAAATAAACAAACTGAGACCCAGAAAGGTTAAATATCTATCCAAGGTCACACAGGAGGTAAGCGGTGGAGTGAGGATTTGAGTCTAGGCTGCCTGGGTTGGGGAGAAGTCTTGGGGAGAGGCAGATATGAGGCAGAAAAGCAAGACTTATTTATTTATTCATTGATTCAACACATATTTATTGAGTTCTTACAATGTGCCAATCACTGGGGACACAACAGTGAACAAAATTTGTCCCTACGATGGTCACAGTTTTGTAGGGGAGACAAGAGCTCCTCAGCCTCATGGGAAGAGGTATTGCCTCTGATGGGAGATGGGGGGTGTGTTAGATTATTTTGTTGTTCCATTCACTGCCCCCTTGTAGGGGGATATGGGTCCCAGACTGTCGCCACGTGGCTTGGGGTGCTCCTGTGGGAGAGGATGCATTCTTACCCCAAGGAGGCAACTGGTGACCTGCATTGCTCTGTGTTGTGAGTGGCCATGCTGTGTGCCCCTGCAGAACAGATCCAAACCTCGGCTCATTGCAACCTCCACCTCCTGGCTCTCCCTTCCGCCTGGCCCACAGCCACCACTACCAACATGTATGTACATGAAAATAAACCTTTAGGCCGGGCGCAGTGGCTCACATCTGTAATCCCAACACTTTGGGAGGCTGAGGTGGGGAGTCACTTGAGGTCAGGAGTTCGAGATCAGCTTGGCCAACATGGTGAAACTTCATCTCTCCTAAAAAAATAAATAAAAATACAAAAATTAGCTGGGCATGATGGTGTGTGCCTGTGGTCTCAGCTACTCGGGAGGCTAAGGCAGGAGGATCGCTTGAACCCAGGAGATGGAGGCTGCAGTGATCCGAGATGGCAGCACCACTGCACTCCAGCCTGGGCAACACAGTGAGACTCTGTCTCGAAAAACAAAACAAAACAAAAAAAACCTTTATTGTTGCAAGCCACTGGAACTTCAGGGGTCTTTGTTACTGAGATAAACACAGTGACAGCCCTCCAAGGTAGGGAGTCAGCGGTGGCCAGAGTCACAGCAAATAACTTGTCCCTGTAACCTCGGAACCAGCCTAATCTGGTTCAACTCAGTGGAATAAAATGGTGAGTTGTTTTTCAGTTGCCACGGATCCCCAGGTTGAAGTTCACATATGGTGAGCAGGCGCAGATGAGCCAAACACGCAACCCTAGGTGGAACTTAAGAAGCAGGTAACCAATTAAGTTAACCAATTAAGAAGCAGCCTGGTGTCCACTTCTTAATTGTCCCAGACCAAGGAATGGGATAATTAAGAAGTGGGCACCAGGCTGGTCATGGTGGCTTGTGCCTGTCATCTCAGCACTTTGGGAGGCTGAGGCGGGAGGATCACTTGAGTCTGTAGTTCAACACCAGGTCCCGGGGGGCCGTGCCCACCCTCTTGGCCGGGGCTTCCTGGACGCCCTGTCCTCGGGCTCCGATGCCTTGCTCTCCGTGTGCTCAGACCCAGCTACCGCTGCAGCCTCCTTTCCTGACATTACGTCCTCACTGGCAGCCCCGAAAGCTGCAGTGTTCCTTGGCTGCCTTTGGCATATTTGAATTTCCTGCCTTCCCACACTTTTCCTCCTTCCCTCTCCTCCAGGCTGCAGCCGGGCCTGAACCGCCAGGTGCGTGCCACCAGCTTCCAGAGCCTCGCCTCACTCTTTTTGTCCTTTTTGTCTCTTTTAATCCTTGCCCCAGCCCCTGAGGAGGCCAGGCTCAGCCTTCCTCCCCTGGGGAGGGGATCTGGCTGCACCAAGGTGGAAATGACTCCAGAAGGTTCCTCTTGTCTTGGGCGTCTTTGGACAGGACAGACAAGACTTGCGCGAGGGCATCTTTTTTTTTTTTTTTTTTTTTTTAGATGGAGTCTCACTCTTGTCACCCAGGCTGGAGTGCATTGGCGCAATCTCGGCTCATTGCAACCTCTGCCTCCCAGGCTCAAGTGATTCTCCTGCCTCAGCCTCTCGAGTAGCTGGGATTACAGGTGCCCACCACCATGCCTGGCTAATTTCAGGTATGTCTCTGGTGGCCAGAAGAGCCACCATGTGGGAGTGACTGCTCCTGCCTTCTTTGACAGTCAAGTGCATCAAATCAGAGTCCTTTTTTTTTTCTTTTTTTGAGACGGAGTCTCACTCTGTCACCCAGGCTGGAGTGCAGGGTGCAATCTCGGCTCACTGCAACCTCTGCCTCCCAGGTTCAAGCAATTCTCTGCCTCAGCCTCCTGAGTAGCTGGGACTACAGCAATGTGCCACCACACCCAGCTAACTTTTGTATTTTTAGTAGAGACAGGGTGTCACCATCTTGGCTAGGCTGGTCTTGAACTCCTGACCTCGTGATCTACCCGCCTCGGCCTCCCAAAGTGCTGGGATTACAGGCCTGCGCCACTGCGCCCGGCCGATCAGTGGCCTTTCCTCCATCTCCTCCTGTTGGGCTTTGTCTGTCCTGGTCATCAGGTCCAAGAACTCCATGGGACCATCCGCCTTGTCCTTGTAGCTTCAGAGGGTCCTTGTTTTGTGAGCTTGCCCCCTGGCTGCTGCCTGGAGTGCCGTGTGCAGCCTGCTGTCATTGTCACCTCTGCTCAAGCCCCCTCATCTGCCTCCTCGATCTTGATATCCAAGCTCTCCTAGGAAATTTCCTCGGATTCCTTCTTTGCCAAGGGAAATGGACACATCCTTCGGGCCCTCTTTTAGCTTCTGGCTCAATTTCTGTGAGCCCTCCTCTTCTTGCAGCTATTCTTATAGCCCTGGGAGGGAGGCCAGCTTTCCCGATGACTGTCCTGACCCCTAGGCCTGGGTCTCCGAAGCAGGAGGGTTGGGCACCTCCCCCACGGGGGCCCGTCATCCAGCAGCAGGCGTCTCATCTGCCTCAGGACCCTGATGTCCTGCGCACGGTCCTTCCACAGAACCCTCCAGACCCCGTCCTTGCCCGGGATCTCCCTGGGAATGGCAGCGTGATTGACGTCCTCCACAAACTCCACCAGGGCGGCCTGGGCCTTCTCGTTCGTCAAGGCCTTCATGT
>CAUYQU010002785.1:0-27662 GCA_963574635.1 Cheracebus regulus | reverse complement strand
CCCATGGAACCCCTTGGCGTGGCCATTGCTATTGTATGCCATTACAGCCAATGAGTCACTATTGCCTAAAATTTATTACACATTCCTTTTTTTTAATTTTAAAAAAAAAAAAAAAAAAAAAAAAAAAAAAAAAAAAAAGCTAGGACCCAGGGCTCTGGGGTTGACAGGTCTGGGCTCAAGGACAACTTCTTCGATGATCAGCTGTGTGGCATTGAGCAACTGACTCAACTTCACTGTGTCTAGTTTCCTCATCTGTAAAATGGAGCCTCCCTGATCCAGTAGCAGGGAGGTTTGAGGGGGGTTGCGGATGTAAAGCAGGCAGCTCTGGGCGTGCTTTGTTCCCAGGGAACAGGAACCTGCGTGAGAGTCCACATGCTGCCCTGAGCATGCCTTCACTGTGACACAACGAGGGTTAGGTCCATGACCTCTCTGCTATGGACAAGGCAGGTGGAGACAAAGAAAGCCAGGATTTGCCCAAGCAAATAGCCAGACAGCTGCAGTGCCACTATGCTGCCCATTACTTTTGGATTCCAAGACCAGTGATCCTTCCTCGTCTCATGCGTGCTTTCCAGGTGACTTGGTCTGCTTTCCTTTTCCCATTCAGTTCACGGAGCACCAGGCAAGTGCCAGGAAGGGTGCCCAGGCCTGTAGGGGAGGGCCAATTGGGCTCCAGCTCCCCAGGACTCATTCTCCAGAGGAGAAGACAAAGACAGACGGATGCCCAAGCAGCTGCGTACCAAGTGGGTGTTGCTGAGCACGATCGCTAGGCAGGGCTGCACGGGTATGGGGTTCGGAGGACGTCGGGGTCAGCCCTAGGTGTGAGGAGTCAGGAGGGACGTCCTCAGGTTCTAGGAAGGAGAGAGAGGCACAGACGCAGCCTGTTTTCTGAGAGCATGGAGAGTTTGTCTTTCCGGAAGGAGGTGGCTGGCAGCACATGGCCCACTGCACAATTCTTAGAGGATGTCAGTCAAGTGACAAACACCCGGTCAAACAGGATTCAGTATGAAAGGGGGTTGCTGGTTCGTGTATCTGAAAATGCCAGAGTGTGGCTGCCTTCCAGCACCGGGACCCAGAGCCTCAGACAATCATATCAGGGCCCTCCTCCTTGCCTGCTGTCCTGTGTGGTGGCTTCACTCTTAGGCAGGTTCACCACCCCCTTCCCTAGGCTGTTCCCCACCCGATCCCAGCTTGAGGATGATTTCTTAAGGGTTTGGCAATCCCACCAGAAAGGGTACACCAGGGGGTTCCCAGGAAGTCCTGGCAGAAGTCTTGAGGAGGGCTCTCATTGGACCAGCTGGAGTCACAGGACCATCCCTGAACCAATCACCAAGGCCAAGCCAACAGATAGGCTAATTGGCCAGGCCCAAGTCGCATGATGGTCTCTGTAGCCCTGGGCTTGAGAGGTGAGTCCCTGAGGTCGAGATTTTCCAAGAGGCTGTAAAGGGGCTGTGAGCAGAAGATCCCTACAGAAGGAAACCACACATGTCTACTGCAAAAAGTGGTGTTTTGTTATCCTTGGGTTATTGTTTGTTCTTTTGTTTGGCTCTTTCGTGCCTAGAAGTTGCTTTTTTATGCCAAACACAGAAAAAAATGTACACGCACCAATTTGGCAGCCTGTGGACTTAGGCCCCTGACACTGGCTGCTTGGAAAAGGCCCCAGGGTGGACAAGAGCTGCACCACCTTATCTCCAATCCCAGAACACCAGGCTTTTGGCCCCATGCAGATCAGGGGCTGTCCTGACATCCATAGTTCCCTGGACAGCCTGGGTCTTAGCTACTGGCATCCCGCCCCTGGCAACCTGGAGCCACGGGGCCGCAACACGGCTCCACCTTCTACTCTAAGAAGGAGCTCAGGGTGCACTGTGCTTCTAGGGAAAAGAATGATCTAAGATGCATATTTTCTCACATGATATTTTAAAGTACCTTAAATTAGGATCTGTTTTACAATTATTGTGCACCTTTCATGGCATGATAGTTCTTTTTCCCCTCTCAGCTCCTACCCATTCCCCAACAAAATCTATCATTAGATAGATGAGATCTTAGTAGCAAAGAAGTAGGATATAAGTTTTTTTTAAAAAAAGTGTTCTGACTGCAGAAAATCCAAAAGAATGGAAAAAAAATTCCTCTTGGAATTAAGCAATTATAGCAAAGTTGCAGGATATAAGGTTATTGTACAAAAGTCAGTCACTTTCCTATACACTAGCAATGAACAATTCGAATTTGAAATTAAAAACACAATACCACTTACATTAGCACCCAAAAGAATGAAGTAATTAGGCATAAATCTAACAAAATATGCAAAAATATTTATATGAGGAAAACTAAAAAACTCTGATGAAAGAAGTCAAAGAAGAACTAAATAATAGAAAGATATTATTTGTTTATGGATAAGAAGCCTTATCCCAAATTCTTTCCAAATTCTATAGATTCAACACAATCCCAATAAAAACTCCAGCAAGTTATGTTATGGATATCAATAAACTGATTCTAAAGTTTATATGAAAAGGTAAAAGGCCCAGAATAGCTGACTTAATACCAAAGAAAGTCAGAGGACCTCCCCTGCCTGACTTCAAGACTTACAGTAAAGTTACAGCAATGAAGACTGGTATTAATGAAAGAATAGACAATTTGATTAATGGAACAGAATAGAGAGCCTAGAAATAGACCCACATCAATATAGTCAATTGACTTTGATAAAGGAGCAAAGGCAATTAAAGGGAGTAAAGATGGTCTTTTCAACGAAACAACTGGACATTCACATGCGAAAAGGTGAATCTAGACACAGACCTTACACCCTTCACAAGAATTAACTCAAAGCAGATCAGAAATCTAAACATAAAATGAAGAACTACACAAATCCTGGAAGATAACATAGGGGGAAATTTAGGTGACTTTGGGTTTGGCAATGACTTTTAAAATGCAACATCAAAGGCATAATCCACAGAAGAAATAATTGATAAGCTGGATTTCATTAAAATTAAAAACTTTGGCACCCTGAAAGACACTGTCAAGATAATGGCAGGACAAGCCACAGACTGGGAGAAAATATTTGCAAACCACATATGTGATAAAGGACTGTTATCCAAAATAGACAAAGAACTCTAAAAACTCAATAATAAGAAAAAAAAAACAACCTGATTTAAAAATGGGCAAAAGACCATCTTTTGCCAAAACAGACACCTCACTGAAGAAGATATACAAATGGCAAATAAACATATGAAAAGATGTGCAATATCACTGTCATTAGGGAAATGCAAATTAAAACAACCAAATACCACTACACACATATTAGAATGGCTGAAATCCAGAACACTGACAACACCAAATGCTGGTGAGGATGTGCCGCAGCAGAGACTCTCATTCATGGCTGGTAGGGATGCAAAAATGGCACAACCACTTTGGAAGGCAGTCTGGTGATTTCTTGTAAAATGAAACATACTCTAACCTTATGATCCAGGAATAACACTCCATGGTAACTATCTCAAATGAATTGAAAATTTGTGTCCGCACAAAAACCTGCACATGCATGCTTCTGGCAGCTTTATTCATAATTGCCAAAACTAGGAAGCAATCAAGACGTTCTTTGCTAGGTAAATGGATAAATCAACCGTGATACATCCAGAAAATGGAATATGATTCAGTACTAAAAAGAAATAAAGCCAGGTAGAGTGGCTCGTACCTGTAATCTCAGCACTTTGGGAGACTGAGGCAGGACAATCATTTGAGGCCAGGAGTTTTGTATCAGTCTGGGCAACATAGGGAGACCACATTTCTCCAAAATATAAAAATAAACTAATCGAGTGTGGTGGTCCACACCTCTGGTCCTACTACTTGGGAGGCTGAAGCGAGAGGATCACTGAGCCCAGGATGTCAAGGATGCAGTGAGCTGTGATCGCGCCACTACCCTCCAGCCTGCAGTGAGACTGGGTCTCAAAAAATAATTATTATTATTATCAAGCCATGAAAAGATGTGAGGGAATCTTATATTCATATTACTAAGTGAAAGAAGCCAAGCTTAAAGGATATATACATACTGTGTGATTCCAACTATATGACATTTGGGAAAAGGAAAAATTATGGAGGCAGTAAAAGGATCAGTGGTTTCCAGGGGTTAGTGGGAGGGAAGGATAAATAGAGCACAGAGAATTTTTGGGGCATGAAACTACTCTGTATGATACCAGAATAGTGCATAGATTTCATCATATATTTGTCCAAACCCACAGCATGCACAACACCAAGAGTGAACCCTAATGTAAACCATGGACTTTGGGTGATGATGATGTGTCAGTGTAGGTTCATCAACGGTAACAAATGCACCCTTCTGATGGAGGATGTTGATAATGAGGGAGGCTGTGCATGTGTACAAACTGGGAATATGTGGACATCTCTGTACCTTCTCCTCAGTTTTCCATTGCAGCTAAAATTGCTGTTAAAAAAACAAGTCTATTGCAAAAAGAAAAACTAATTGTTCTGATCTACTGCAGCACAACAAGCCACCCAAAATTTAGTGGCTTAAAACAACAGTTGGCTGGGCCTGGTGGCTCACGCCTGTAATCCCAGCTCTTTGGGAGGCCAAGGCAGGTGGATCACCGGAGGTCGGGAGTTTGAAACCAGCCTGACCAACATGGAGAAACTCCATCTCTACTAACAATACAAAATTAGCCAGGCATGGTGGTGCATGCCTGTAATCCCAGCTACTCGGGAGGCTGAGACAGGAGAATCACGTCAACTAGGGAGACAGAGATTGCAGTGAGCCAAATTCGCACCATTGCACTCTAGCGTGGACAACAGAGAGAAACTCCATCAAAAAAAGAGTCAGTTTGTTAATCTGTCATGGTTCTGGAGCTTAACTGGGCTCAGCTCAGTTCTTACTCAGGGTCTTAAAGGTGATTGCACTCAGGTGACAATGGAGGCTGGAGTCATCTGCTAGTCTCCCTCACTCAGTCACTTTTGATGCCTTAGGTCCACTGGGACCTCAACAGGGGCTGACAACCCACATATCTACACGTGACCTCCCCATGCACATGATTACACACAACTCCCCATGCACATGATCACACACTACACCCTATGCGCATGTCTACACATGACTTCCATGCATATGTCTACACACGACTCCCCACGCGCATGTCTACATACGACTCCCCATGCACAATTACACATGACTACCCATGCACATGATTACACACGACTCCTCATGCACATGTCTACACACAACCTCCCCATGGACAAACCTACACATGACTTCCTTATCTGGCCTGGGCTTCCTCAAAGTATGGTGGCTATACTCCAAATGTGAGCATCCCTGGAGGAGGAGGGGGAGAGCTGATGGAAGCATTTGACATATGATCAGAAGCCACGCAGAGTGGCAAGGTCACATTACAAAGAACATCATGGACAGAAGACAGTCATGGCTCTCTTTAGAAAATAAAATCTGCCACACTGATCTACCTTCTGGTATGACTGAGGTCAAGGTGCCAGCTGAGTGGGTCACAGGTTTCTCTCCTGTCCTCCTCCTGGGAACTGTGTTCCTCCTGTCTACCTGACTCCAGCCCAGGTGCCTCAGTTCATTAGCCCTGGTCCCCAGCAGACTCCCCAAGCAGAGTAGGATACATTCTCCGTTTCTAAGAGAGACATACACATTAGCTTGCCACAGGTCACAGAGCTCGGGCCTGACTGTTTGCTGTGTTAGGAAAGCTGGGTCCCTGGGCATGAGGCCACCTCCCTTCTACCTGCTGTGCTGCTCTCTGCCTTGCCTGCAGGACCCCCTGCTCTCCACTCTGCCCCTGTGCCCACTTCAGCTCTTCCTTTGGGCCCCCAACATCCCCACTGCACACTATCTGACCACCCACCAGATGTCAGTTTCTGTCCAGAACCTGGTGACCACAGTGCCTTGCTTGGGGCCTGGGAGACAGAGTCCAGGCCAATTGCTCACCGATCCCTCTTGTACCAAGATCACGAGGGGGACGTCCCACCGTCCCTCCCTCAGAATTAGTTGCTGCTCCATCTACACGGTGTCCTGGCTTCCTCCAAAAGCCTCCTTTGCCAATGACTGACACCAGCCAGATCCACAACACACAGAAAGGCAACAATAGTGTCATGTGCATGTGTGTCCTCAGGCGGCACTGTGAACTTCCAGAGGACATGGACATGCCTTGTTTCCTTCCACATCCTCTGGCACACAAGGACACTCATCTACTGTGTGAAGAAGTGCCTGACTGAAGAAACGAAGAAACTCGTGGATGAGGACTTATGAGTTAAGCACTGGGAAACTGAGGGAACCCATTCCCAGCCACCCCTCCTACAGTTTGCTTCCAGCTGGGCCAAGACGTGCTTGCAGCTTTCTTTAAGGTTGACATGGGAAGACTTGGTGGAGCTGCCCTTCTTCCCTCACCCTCCACACCCCGACCTGTCTTCACCCCTCCCCGGCTCGGTTCCCACGTGGCTGCAGCCCAGCCTTATGCTGCTCAAGTAGAAATCATTCTGCAGATTGGATTCTTTAAATTCATGTTTGTTCCTTAGGCACTCATATAATGGTAGTTTAACATTTTAAAGAAAAGAAACAAGATTACAGAATAAAATTCATGCCTGTTGCCACAATTACTCAGAATATTTTTGCATATTTTCTTTCAGCATTTGTCAAACCATAAAAATACTTTACACAGTTGAATCTATACTGCACACATACTTTGTAACCTATGTTTTCAACACATTCTAGCATAAGTCCGATCATGAGGTGTTTTCCATAAGTTTAATTCTAATGCTTGTCTTAATGGCTGCATACTGTTCCACCTTAGGAATAAGCTGCAATTTAAGCCATCATTCTTCCAGAGTTCCTTGTGTGTTGCACTTCTCACTTTTTTCCATGACGCTGTGTGAACATAATGGGCTTCAGCAGCCTTTGCCTGTCTAACATTCACCCTTTTTTTTTTTCCTTAAAAAAGCCATGTTCTCACTCTGTCACTCAGGGTGGATTTCAGTAATGCAATCATAGCTCACTGCAGCCTTGACCTCATGGGCTGAAGTGACCTTCCTGTCTCAGCCTCCTGAGTAGCTGGGACTACAGATGTGCCACCCTACCTGGCTCATTTTCGAAGTTTTTTGTAGAGACTGGGTCTCACTATGTTGCCCAGGCTGGTCTCGAACTCCTGACTTGCTTCAGCCTCCCAGAGTACTGGGTTTATAGGAGTGAGCCACCCCACAGGGTCTCTCCCTTCTTTTGGCAGGAGCACTCCAGGTATCCTCCAGAATCCCTGCCTCACAATGTGGCCCACGTGGGGATGGCTTGCCTCCTCAGCTCCGGGAGAGGGAATGGCTGAGGCCTGACCAATTGGTTTATTCCATCCCTCTGGACACAGTGATGGATCAGGTTGAGCAAGTGGCCCAATCGGAGTCAGTGCTTTTGTTCTAGGACAAGTGTGGAACCCTTGTGAAGAGTGCCTCCTTCTGTCTACGGGGCTCCTTCAGTTAAGAGGAAGGCCCCAAGCCACTGGCAGGCATGCTGCCACCAGGAGAGCAAACAGCAGCACGTGAGCCCCTGGGTCCAGATGTGCCTATGGCGAGATACACCTTGATGTTTCTTGGTCACATTAGCTAATATGTTCTGCCTCTGTTTGCATTGGGTTTCTGACCCTCAAGTCTTATGACAAATTTGCCAGAAGCATTTCTGTCCACAGTTCAAATCCTTCATTTCCTTAAGAGGTGGACCCCAAAGAAGAAATAATGGATCGCAACACAATGTTTGTAAACCTCCTCCAATGTACTGATAGAGCGTTTGTTTTCCAGAAAGCCTCTGATCATCGATCCTCCCCTACAGAGCAGGGAGATAAGCCCCTGCCAAGCATCATGGACTGATGCTCCCAGTGTGCCCTCTGCATGTTCAGAAACAGCCACACTGGAATGCAGTTACCCAGAGGGGTAGGCAAAAAACGTGACTTCCAACTGCCCGGCATGGTAGGTGCTGCAGTATAGAGCAGACACATGGGGCCGGGCGAGGAGGGCCTAGGCAGCCTGAGGCTGCTTCCAAGGGAACCCTGAAGCTGTGGCTGCATCGAGGTTAGAATAAGGGAGACCTGAACGGTGGGTGGGCTGGGTGGGGCCAGGAAGCAACTGCTCCCAGAAGCCACTTACCAAATAACTCTTCTGACAGTCACAAACTGCAGTCCCCAAAATGATTCTTTCTCCTTCTCTACTAATTATTTTTGGTTGACTTTTTGGAGGGATCCAGAATCCTTTTCTCCCAAGAACCAAGAGCCTTAAACAAATTCTTGATGTGTCCGAATATTTATTTCTAGGGAAATTCTGAAAGTAATAGGACTCAGCAAGGAGAGGGCGCCAGGTGGAAATGCGATTCAGAAACATCAGAACAGCGCCCATGAATCAGGGCAGGGTTGGGTCTGCTGGCTTCTCTGTCCATTCTGAAAGGAAAACTTGGGTGAGGGGTGCCTGCAGGGGAGTTCTCACAGTTCTGTGCCCATCAGCAGGTGCCTGTGGGTCTGTGTAACCACCTCTCTCCCTCAGAGGACAAGCCACAAGCCCAGCAAAGTCTGTGCTCCTCTGTCTGCTCCACTGCCCGGCTACCGTTCCTAGGTGGTGCAATGAAGGAGCAAACACATGGGGCCTGGATGGGAGCGATGAAGCAGCTCCCAGGTTCCAGTGGTGGCTGTCCCCCTCCATCGTCTTTTTTTTTGAGACAAGGTCTCCATCCAGGCTGGAGTGCAGTGGTGGGGTCACTGCTTACTGCAGCCTCCAACTCCCAGGCTCAAGCAATCCTCTCACCTGAGCCTCCCAAGTAGCTGGGACTACAGCTGCACACCACCACGCTCAACTAAATTTTTTTTAAGAGGTAAGTTCTCACTGTGTCAGCCCAAGCTGATCTCAAACTTCTGGCCCCAAGCCATTCGCCTGCCTCAGCCTTTGACTATGCCACATCTCTCCTGACATCAAGGCAGCTCAAATATTCCAGAATTGGAAGGTGCAAAGCTCTGGAAGTCTTAGGAATGATACGAATCCTTTCTAATTGTTCATATGGGAAAACTGAGGCCCAGAGGAGAGGGGTTTGCCCAGGTCACACAGTGTGGCTTATTGACAAAACCAAAGTGAGAAGTAAACCCTCCCCCTCAAAGTTCCCCTGCTCATGGCACGGGGGTTAAACGTTGGGGTTTGCCATCACACAGACCTGGGCTCAAAGCTCGGTTCTACTCCTCATTAGCTGAGTGGCCTTGTCCAAGTGTCCTCACCTGAGATCATAAGATGTACCACCCCAGAGTGTCATTGTGAGGATTAAATGAAATACTGTTCGCAAGCACCTACACGTTTATACATATAACTAGCAGTTCTCATGCTCTCATAAGAGACTTCGGTACTGAGGTCTGTCAGTTGCAGAGTGAAAATGACCAGCATGGGCACCCCTCCTGGCAAAGAAATGAGCCATTTAACAATGGAGGTGGACACAGAAACCAGCTGATTTGCAGCTGTGAAAGGACAGGGCCCGGGTCTAGAAGCCCCTCCTCCAGCATGTGGGCCCTGCTGGGCAGTGTCCCGTCCCTTTTCCTGGTCCTGTTGGTGACCATGACCTCCATGCAGTGAGGGACCGCTGTCCTGGCAGAGCCCAGGTCTTCCTACTGAAGCACTCTGTGTAGGGCAGATGGGTGGGATGTGGGACTGGGAGGGAGCTCGAAATTCATGGTGGCTCTCTGCATTCCTGGATACTGTTCCAGGAGTGGATGACACAATGCAGGATGAGACAGGGGCCTCAGACCCGTGAGGCTCCCCTTAGATCCTGAATTCCTCATTTTAAAAACGAAGCTTTGGCCCAAGAAGGAAGGCTGTGTCCCTTCAGGCACCCACAGCTGCACAGTCAAGCTGCCAAACTCGGCCTTGAAACGCCACATTCCACCCAGTTCTGCGGGGGGTCAGTTTGCATTAGGTGATGGACAGAAGTGGTTTTATTTAACTTTTGTAGGACCTTTTACAGAGGTCCTTTTAAAAAGACCTTAAAGAGAAGTTTGGCAGCTGGACAGAAAATAATTGTCCCTACACGTGACGAGAGGCATTCTGTTCAATCATTTTGTCACAGGCTCATTTGCCACTGACGAATGTTAACTCCAAGCATTCTGCAGACAGGTTAAGGAAAATGCCATTTTACACTGTTATATGAAAAAAGCAAAAGAGTGAACAATGTTGTAGTACGCTCTTATTCCTGGAAAACTAATAAGGACACAGCTGTATATTTGTAGAGCACTAGAATTTCTAGAACACACAAAACCTCTGGGAGGCCGGGGTCTTGGGGAGGAGAGGGATTTACTTTTCATTCTGAATTTTTGTTAACTGTTAGTAGTCTTTCTGTGAATTGTTTTTCCAGTTAAATCATTCTGAAGGATGGGGCAAATTAAGACAAAAACAATAAAGTAAACAATTCCTTCTTTGCTGTGGGTCCTGACTAGCTGTCAGCTGTTAGACAATTATTCTTCCGGAAACTCCCTGTGTTTTCTGTCCTATAAAGGAAAGGTGGAGACGGTAACGGTGAGAGACGGTTCTGGAATTCCTGGTTGCTGCCGTGCATTTTGGCCTCTGAGCCAAAGTGGCAGCTCCTGACAGCTGTAGGAGTCTCAGTCACTCGAGTTTAAGCATAAAGGCTAGGCTCCCAGTTGTTTTTACAATTTCATTTCTCCCCAGGTGATAGGATGAAGCCACCCATTAAAGCACACACCCTTAGACACAGTCATAGGAAAGCAGTGGGTTCACTTTCAAACAGGCACCGTAAGTCCTCCTTCTGAAGATGAGATTTAGAAATGTCTGTCTAAAGGCCGTTAAAAGGGGGCCCATCCATCCCAGCCCTAACAACATATCACAGGGAGATACTAGCAAGAGGCTCAAGACCGGTTTAAAAAATTAAGGCAGGCTGAGCGCGGTGGCTTACCCCTGTAATCCCAGCACTTTGGGAGGCTGAGGCGGACAGATTACTTGAGGTCAGGAGTTTGAGACCAGCCTGACCAACATGGAGAAACCCTGTCTCTACTAAAAGTGCAAAATTAGCCGGGTGCGATGGCACATGCCTGTAATCCCAGCATTTTGGGAGGCCAAGATAGGTGAATCATGAGGTCAGGAGATCGAGACCGTCCTGGCCAACATAGTGAAACCCCATCTCTACTAAAATATAAAAAATTAGCCGGGTGTGGTGGTGCACGCCTGTAGTCCCAGCTACTCAGAAGGCTGAGACAGGGGAACTGCTTGAACCTGGGAGGCAGAGATTGCAGTGAACTGAGATCATGCCACAGCACTCCAGTCTGGAGACAGAGGGGACTCAATCTCAAAAAATAGAAAAAAAAAATTAAGGTACACTGCTATTATAAGATCCTATAGAATAACTGGATCAATATTCACTGATATGCAAAGAATGAGTTAAGTGAAAAAGTGGATATAAAGTAATAGTAAGCACTTACATGGTACTCGCTATGTGTCAGGGCCTCTTAGCTCTTTGTATACGATAATCCATTTCATTTTTATTACAATTTTATGAGGTAGGTACTTTTATTGTCCCCATTTTGCAGAGGAGGAAACTGAAGCCAAGGACATTAAGGTGACTCGCCAAGGTCACGTAACTGGTGAGTGGTGGAGCCGGGCCAGAGTCCGGGCATGTAGATCAGTTCTATGTCCTTAACCACTGCTTCCCAACATGTACCCCAGAACCCCATGTGTGAGAAATGGAAAGGTGGCTCACCCGGCTGTTAACGTTGCTGCCAGATTGCGGGACTGCAGATTCCGTTTTAATTTTCTACATGAATGGCACTGATGAAGTAAGTCTGTTCTTATTTTAGTTTTCAGGAAAACTGTACATTCTCTTCGATTCAAAAACTCTAATTTCTCATAATTTATCCTCAGGAAATTATTAAACAGATGTCAGCAAAGATGGATCAGTAAAGATGCTTATCACAGGAAAACTATAGCAACAAAACGCTGGAACCGAACAAGATGTTCAACGAGGGATTGATTAAATGCATATCTACATATGGTAAAAGAATAAATATTGACACGGTGAGATGTTTATGCTCTGTTGATGAGTGAAAGAGACAGTAAGCTACAGTTGAAAAATAAAGCCATGTCTATGTGGAGGAAAAGCGTGGAAGGAAACAGAAGCCAGAGGCACATGCAGCCACCTCGGGGTGTTGCAGCTGTACCTTTTCACTTGTAATATTTCTGAATCTTCCAAGTTGTCTGCCTTGAGTGCATACTACTCCTTCAATGGCAAAGATGTTATTTTTATAAAGCAGCTGTCACTATTACCCTACTCAAGTGAAAGATCTTAGAATCCCTGAGGGTTATGGTGTCCTTGTCATTGTGACTCTCAGGAAAAACTATGCAAGGTTCTATTAGAAGAAAAAAGCCACATTAAATTAATTTCTACCTAAAAAGACAGCTTCTGCTAGAGGGAAATGGTCAGGCTGCAAAGAGCCCTTAGGTGCCATCTGAGGCAAGTTCCTTCCCCGTCCCTCCTGCCACAGTTCATTCGCTCCAGTCCGACGCGCTGACAGGAACAAAACATTGATCAAATAAGGATGCGCAATTCAAACATTTACTTTTCAAACATCTTTGGAAAGTTTATCATACACAAACAAGCACAGGAGAGAGAAGAGGGTTCAAGTTCAAGCCAACTCATTTGCCCAGTGGCTCCAGGGAACACAAGCATCATACAGTGAGTCGACCACAGAGGCCCCAGGGGTGGTTCCCTTTGGCAACCAAGGAGCAAGGCTAGCAGGATTCTGTGGATTGGCTGTGAAAAACACCGTGGAGCTCTTCCAGGGGCGCTGTCTCAAGGCACCCGGAACGGGCCTGTGTCTGACACACCGTTGTAAGGTTTCCCACAGTGCAGCCGCTAGCAAAATAAGGCTGCCCCGAGCCTCTGGTAACAGAATCATCCATCCCTACACCAACAAGGCTGTGAAGGCACCTGATTCTACACATGGCGTGCGCCGAGGCAGATGTCGAGGGGTTCCTGCTGGGAGACCCAAAGTTATTACGAGTTCTTCCAAAGCGAAACCCGTCAGCAAGGCCTACGGTGGTTCCATGGGTGCCAGATGTGTTCGTGACAACAGCCAGCATGCTTTCCTATCGGGGAGCAGAAAATCTTTGAAAAAGTATTGAAGGCACAGGCTAGGCGAGGTGGTTTATGCCTGTAATCCCAGCACTTTGGGAGGCCGAAGCGGGTGGCTCACTTGAGGTCAGGAGCTCGAGAACAGCCTGGCCAACATGGCAAAACCCTGTCTCTACTAAAAATACAAAAATTTGCTGGATGTGGTGGCAGGCACCTGTAGTTCCAGCCTTGAACCCAGAAGGCAGAGTTTGCAGTGAGCCGAGATACCGGGCCACTGTACTCCAGCCTGGGCAACAGAGCAATACTCTGTCTCAAAAAAGAAAAAAAAAAGTATCGAAGACACAAGCACAGAGAGAAAGTTAAATTGAAAAAGTGAAGCTATTTGGGTAATAAAAATTAAAAGACTTTTAAAATACTGTGGAATAAGTATAATCACAGTCACATGAAAACGGTTAAGTGAAATCCCAACTGAACCCAGAGTAGCCTCCACTGGGAAAATAATCTGAGGAAAGTCTCAATGTGTCCAGCATGGTCCACAAGTGACTCGTTCAGTGCAATTTCACAAACACTCCAAGGCTAGATCTGACTGAGGAAAATCTTAAGAACTGCAAAATTATATGCCAGCAATGCTGCTTTGGAATCTTAATGGATAGTTCTGATTTAACAAAACAAAACTGTAAAACAGTGGCCCATAGAAATGACTCTCAGATCTGACAGTCTCGAGCAGACAAGTCAGGCAATGTTAGCTAATCACACACAGCAGTGAATCTCCCAGCTCCCAAGGGCATGGGAGTTAGGGCTATCATGGGAGGGAGCTCTAAGGGCATCTGGTGCAACCACGGACCTCTGGGCCTAGGAAAAGCATGCGAAGGTTGGGCGCAGTGGGTCACAGCTATCATCCCAGCGCTTCGGGAGGCTAAAGAGCATGCATTGCTTGAACCCAAGAGTTTGAGCCCAGCCTGCACAACATGGCGAAACCCCGTCTCTACAAAAAATATGAAAATTAACTGGGCATGGTGGTGCATGCCTGTGGTCTCAGCTACTAGGGAGGCTGAGGTAGGAGGATCACTTGAACCCCAGAGGTCCAGGCTGCAGTGAGCCATGATCACATCACTGTCCTTCAACCTGGGCATGAACAGAGTGAAACTCTGTATATAAAATAACATAAAATAGGCAGGGCACAATGACTCACACTTGTAATCCCAGAACTTTGGGAAGCTGAGGCAGGTGAATCACCTGAGGTCAGGAGTTCAAGACCAGTCTGACCAACAAGGCGAAACCCTGTCTCTACTGAAAATACAAAATTAACCAGGCATAGTGGCACATGCCTGTAATCCCAGCTACTTGGGAGGCTGAAGCAGGAGAATTGCTTGAACCGAGATGTGGAGGTTGCAGTGAGCTGAGATCGAGCCATTGAACTCCAACCTGGGTAACAAAAGTGAAACTCCATCTCAATAAATAAGTAAATACAGTAAAAAAATAAAAAATAAAAAATAATAAAATAAAATTAATGCAACAAGTGTGTATGAGGCACCTGTTGGGATCCAGGCACTGTGCTGGGGGTTGAGAACACAAAAAGGCAGAGAGCACAGTCATGTCCCCTGGGAGCTCACGGTTTGCTGGGGAGACGGGCAGATGGACTCTTGATGGCATCGCAGAGATGCTGTCACCAAGAGCATTCCAGGAACTAAGTAAATTCGGGAGGAAACATCTACCTCTGGGAAGTCTAAGGAGCCCTGGGAGAACACGCCACGTCTGGAAGGGGAAGGGGAATGCACTAAGGGTGTGGGGGCAGGGAGGAGCCTGCAGGATGGGACCCACATGGATGGAACAAGAGCAGGGTGGAGAGGCGGACATGATGCTGAGTGTGGAGGTCCCTGCAAGCTGGACTTAGGAATGTAGCTTTAGCCCAAGGGCCAGTGCTTCCCAAAGCCATGCATGCACACACACACACACACACACACACACATGCACAAATGTGTAAGCAGACCAAGTATGAGAAAAATACTGCATGTTGGATGTGCTCTGGCCCCAAAGCAAACCAAACAGCAAGGCAGACACTGAAATTGCAGGACAGCATCAGCACCAAGTAGTGATCCAGATAATCCAGCATAAGCTTTTTTTTGTGGGGGTGGGGGGGATAGACTCTTGTTCTGTCTCCCAGGCTGGAGTGCAATGGTGCAATCTCAGCTCACTACAACCTCCACCTCCCAGGTTCAAACAAGTCTTGTGCCTCAGCCTCCCGAGTCGTTGGGATTACAGGCGTGTGCCACCATGACCGGCTAATTTTTGTAATTTTAGTAGAGATGGGTTTCACCATGTTGGCCAGGCTGGTCTCAAACTCCTGACCTCAAGTGATCCACCCACCTCAGCCTCTCAAAGTGCTGGGATTACCAGCGTGAGTCACCATACCTAGCCAATTCAGGATAAGCTTTTATCAAAAATATCTCAAAGGCGATCACTAAAACCGAAGGACAAAATTAAAAGATCCTTATAGAACTCACACTTGATACAAGTTTCTAAACCCCCAGGGTTCTATGTTTCTAATTTGAAAAACACTTCCATAGGCCATGGAAGACTTAAGTGTCGGGGGCAAGGAAGGCATGGAGGCGACTGAATTAGATGTTCAGCATTTCCAGGAAACGGAGTTCATTGTATAAAAACAATGTTGACAGCAGTTTGGAGGGGCCTGGAGTTCGGTTCCTGGACATCTTCCATGTTCAAGGCCAGCAGCTCCCTGGTGCAGAGACTGAACAGAGAGCAGGACCCTGCCCTCCTGGAACTTGGACCCTGGTTGGAGACCTAAGACATGAGCCTCACCAAAGAAGAGGCTGAATACATCATTTTAAAAGCCCAAGAGAAAGAGGCAGGATTCTATTGAGGGCAGATGGTAGCTGAGTTGCCTAGACTGCTTCCCATGAGAAAGAAAGGCTTCAAGGAGAGGGAAGATGTATTAGTTCATTTTCACACTGCTGATAAAGACCTACCCAAGACTGGGCAATTTACAAAAGAAAGAGGTTTAGTGGACTTACAGTTCTGCAGCTGGGAAGCCTCACAATCATGGCAGAAGGCAAGGAGGAGCAAGTCACATCTTACATGAATGGCAGCAGGCAAACAGAGAGCTTGTGCAGGGAAACTCCCTTTTATAAACCTAACGGATCTCATGAGACTTATTCACTATCATAAGAATAGCATGGGAAAGACTTGCCTCCATGATTCAATTACCTCCCACCGGGTCTCTCCCACAACGTGGGAATTCGAGATGAGATTTGGGTGGGGACACAGCCAAACCATATCAGAAGACTTTTCAGGATTTTAAAGATTGGAGAATGGAGGCAAAAGGAGCAACAGAGGATGTGTGGAAACAAAGAAATAAGTCCCGCTCTGAGAGGCACCCAGCTGCCAATGATGGGAGCAGAGGCACCACTAGGGCTGGCATGAGCACCCTCAGCTGACAGACCTAAGGCCTGAGCAGGGCGGTGGCCTGGCCTGACTTCCTCCACCACTGGGGACCAAGAGATGATGACAGCAGTCTGGATCCCACAAGGCCAGTTCTGCAGATTTCAGTAGATTTTCCAAATTTAGGTCATTCCTACACAGCCTTCACCATTTTTGCAGGTCCTTGCATCTCTTGTACTGTTATTTATGTCCTATCTTTCTTTAAGTTGATTCACTTTTGAAATGTAAATAAGTCTATTTTAAAAGGAAACTTGGGACTGGGCATGGTGGCTCACACCTGTAATCCCAGCACTTTGGGAGGCAGAGATGGGTGGATCACAAGGTCAAGAGATCAAGACCATCCTGGCCAACATGGTGAAACCCTGTCTCTACTAAAAAAATACAAAAAGTTAGCTGAGCGTGGCGGCGTGCGCTTGTAGTCCCAGTAACTCGGGAGGCTGAGACAGGAGAATTGCTTGAACCTGGGAGGCGGAGGTTGCAGTGAGCTAAGATTGCACCACTGCACTTCAGCCTGGCGCCTGGCAACAGAGCAAGACTCTGTCTCAGAATAAAAAAAAAAAGAAAACTTGGTATGACCATGGATGGAAAACCAGTGTCACTTGTCATAAAAGTAAAGTAATTGGAACACTAAATACAGAACACAAACTGAAGGGCAAAACAATAGGCTTATACTTCTTAAAAATAAGGAAGGCCAGGAATGGTGGCTCACGCCTGTAATCCCGGCACTTTGGGAAGCCAAGGCAGGAGGATCACTTGAGGCTAGGAGTTTAAGACCAGCCTGGGCAAATAGTGAGATACTATCTTTACAAAAAATATAAAAGCAAACCAGGAATGGCAGCATTCACCTGTAGTCCTAGCTACTTAAGAGGCTGAGGCAGAAGCATGGCTTGAGTCCAGAAGATTGAGGTGTAGTGAGCTATCATTGCACTACTGTACTCCAGCCTGGACAAAGGGAGTGAAAGTTCATCTCAAAAATAAAAAAAAAAAAAAGAGCTATTACAAAAGACATATGTAGATACCTATGAATGGACCCTCAAGCACAGCACCCACAGGAGAGGCGCTTAGCAAATGTTCTTTGTTGAGTGAGGTGGGTACAAAAGAAGTAATTGTGGTGTTTAGAAAGAATCAATATCGTGAAAATGGCCATACTACCCAAAGTAATTTATAGATTCAATGCTATCTCCATCAAGCTACCAATGACCTTCTTCACAGAACTGGAAAAAAACACCTTAAACTTCATATGGAACCATAAGAGAGCCCACATAACCAAGTCAATTCTAAGCAAAAAGAACAAAGCTGGAGGCATCATGCTACCTGACTTCAAACTATACTACAAGGCTACAGTAATCAAAGCAACATGGTACTGGCACCAAAACAGAGATATAGACCAATGGAACAGAACAGAGGCCTTGGAGGCAACACCACACATCTACAACCATCTGATCTTTGACAAACCTGACAAAAACAAGCAATGGGGAAAGGATCCCCTGTTTAATACATGGTATTGGGAAAACTGGCTAGCCATGTGCAGAAAGCAGAAACTGGACCCCTTCTTGACACCTTACACTAAAATTAACTCCAGTTGGATTAAAGACTTAAACATAAGACCTAACACCATAAAAATCCTAGAAGAAAACCTAGACAAAACCATCCAGGACATAGGCATAGGCAAGAACCTCATGACTAAAACACCAAAAGCATTGATAACAAAAGCCAAAATAGACAAATGGGATCTAATTAAACTCCAGAGCTTCTGCACAGCAAAAAAACAATCATTAGAGTGAACTGGCAACCAACAGAATGGGAAAAAATTTTTGCAATCTACCCATCTGACAAAGGGCTAATATCCAGAATCTACAAAGAACAAAAACAGATTTACAAGACAAAAACAAACAAACCCATTCAAAAGTGGGTGAAGGATATGAACAGACACTTTTCAAAAGAAGACATATATGAGGCCAACAAACATTTGAAAAAATGCTCATCATCACTGGTCATTAGAGAAATGCAAATCAAAACTACATTGAGATACCATCTCACACCAGTTAGAATGGCGATCATTAAAAAATCTGGAGACAACAGATGCTGGAGACGATGTGGAGAAATAGGAACACTTTTACACTGTTGGTGGGAGTGTAAACTAGTTCAACCATTGTGGAAGACAGTGTGGTGATTCCTCAAGGACCTATAAATAGAAATTCCATTTGACCCAGCAATCCCATTACTGAGTATATATCCAAAGGATTATAAATTGTTCTATTATAAGGACACATGCACATGAATGTTTATTGTGGCACTATTTACAATAACAAAGACTTGGAACCGACCCAAATGCTCATTGATGATAGACTGGACAGGGAAAATATGGCACATATACACCATGGAATATTATACAGCCATAATAAACAATGAGTTTGTGTCTTTTGTAGGGACATGGATGAACCTGGAAACCATCATTGTCAGCAAACTGACACAAGAACAGAAAATCAAACACCGCATGTTCTCACTGATAGGCGGGTGTTGAACAATGAGAACACGTGGACACAGGGAGGGGAGCATCACACACTGAGGTCTTTTGAGGGGGAACTAGGGGAGGACAGTAGGGCATGGGGAGTTGGGGAGGTTAACATGGGGAGAAATGCCAGATATAGGTGATGGGGAGGAAGGCAGCAAATCACATTGCCATGTATGTACCTATGCAGTAACCCTGCATGTTCTTCACATGTACCCCAAAACCTAAAACACAACAAAATATTTTTTAAAAAGGGCAAAAACCGCAATTAGTTCTGCACTAACCTAATAATAAAAATGTGTGTCTGTGTGCCCCCTAAAGTTATCTCACGTGATCATCAGTGGTTCACACTCCTCACCTGGGGAACCCACTGTGTCGAGGGACAGGGGCTTGAGCCAGGAGAAACCACTAGCAGAGACAAGCCAGAGGGGAGGGTGAAAAGCATCACTCGGGGCTGTTCCAGAACAAATGGCATTTCTGTGCCTGCTTCTTCCACCAAAGAAAAAGACAGGACAAGCAGACCCCAGGAGCTCCTGCCCCTGGAGGTGGAAAGCATTACAAGAAAGTGGAGTGCGGCGAAGGCGCGACAGTGAGTGTAGCAGGGCTGCAGGGAAGGGGTGTTTCTGTTTTCTTCTTACAAACACCAACATCCAACCCAAGGTAGTGGCTGAAGATAGTTTGAAGCTCAGCAAGTTCAACTCCAACTAAAAGTAATTGCTGGCTGGGTGTAGGGGCTCACACCTGTAATCCCAGCAACTCAAGAGGTTGAGGCGGGCAGATCACTTGAGGCCAGGAGTTTGAGGCCACCTTGGGCAACATAGTGAGACCCTCATCTCTACAAAAAATCAAGAATTAGACATGGTGGTGGTTGCCTATAGTCTCAACTACTCAGGAGGCTGAGATGGGAAGATTGCTTGAGCCAAGGAGTTCAAGGCTGCAGTGAGCTATGCTCATGCCACTGCACTCCAGCCTGGGTGACAGGGTAAGGCCTTGACTCCAAAAAAGAAAATAAAGGAATTGCTACTTTGGTTGGGAAGAGCATAAACAAGCTGTCATTATAAAGTGAAATGAAGTAACAGCACACAAGCAGAAAGACCTGACAAAGTCAATGCTGGCTCCCACCTCTTCCCACTCTAAAGGGGAGTCTTTGGAAAGGAGAAATCCAGGTGCCTCCTGCCAATTCTTGACCTGTCACCAATGAGAACTCATTGATCCAGAAATAAGCCAGGTGTGGCTTATTTCTGAGGTCAATGTGAGACTCATCTTTTTTTTTACATCACAATAGCAAACAAAACTGCCAACTATGTGAGATGCGGATATGGTCTGCATGTGCATCCCCCCAAATCTCATGGGCTTTCCTCTCTGAGTGTAGGTGATATCAATTAACATGATGAGCTATTGCCTTCAGTTTACCAAAAGAGAGATGATTCAATTTGAAATGAATCAAAGACTTAAATGTAAGACTTGACATTATAAAACTACTAGAAGAAAACCTAAGGGAAAGGCTCTACAATATTTGGGCAATGATTTTTTTCATAGGACTGCAAAAGTACATGCAACAAAAGTGAAGTGACAAATGAGATTCCATCAAACTAAAAAGCTTCTTTACAGCAAATGAACCAATCAACTGGGCTAAGCTGCAACCCACAGAGTGGGAGAAAATACCTGCAAACCACACATCTGATAAGGGGTTAGCATTCAAAGACACGAGGAACTCAAACATCTCAACACCAAGGAAACAAATAACCTAACTCAATTTAAAAATTGGCAAAGGGGGCTGGCACAGTGGCTCATGCCTGTAATCCTAGCACCTTGAGAGGCTGAGGTGGGAGGATCACTGAGGCCAGGAATTCAAGACCTGCCTGGGCAACATAGTGAGATCTCATTTCTACTTTAAAAATGGGAAAAGGACCTGAACACATATCACTTATCAAAAGAAGACATACAAATGGCCAACAGGTATATCAAAAGAATGTTCAACATCACTAATCACCAGGGAAATGCAAATCAAAACCACAATGAGATATCATCTCGTTCCAGTTAAAATGGCTAGTATCAAAAAGACAAAAAGTAACAAATGCTGGTGGGATGTAGAGGAAAGGGAACTCATACACTGCTGGTGGGCATGTAAATTAGTACAGTCATCATGCAAAATAGTATGGGGGTTTCTCAAAAAACTAAAACTAGAACTATGGTAAGATCCAGCAATACTACTGCTGGGCATTTATCCAAAGGAAAAGAAATCATTATATCAAAGGGATACCTGTGTGGTATATGTACACAATGGAATACTATTCAGCCATCAAAAAGAATGAAATCCTGTCATTCACAGCAACATGGATGAGCCTGGAGGACATTATGTCAAGTGAAATCAGCCAGACATAGAAAGATAAATGCCACATCTTCTCACTCATATGTGGAATCTAAGAAAGTTGATCTCATAGAAATAAAGAGTAGAACAGTAGGAGAATCTTAGCATAGAAGCAGAGAATAGAATATCACTTACCAGGGCTTGGCACAGCAGCTCACACCTGTAATCCCAGTACTTTGGGATGCTGAGGCAGATGCATCGCCTGAGGTCAGGAGTTCAAGACCAACCTGACCAACATGGTGAAACCCCATCTCTTCTAAAAAAAAAAAAAAAAAAGTCATCCAGGTGTGATGGCACATGCCTGTAATCGCAATACTCAGGAGGCTGAGGCAGGAGAATTGCTAGAACCCGGGAGGCAGAAGTTGCAATGAGCCAAGATCGTGTCACTGCACTTCAGCCTGGGCAACAAGAGCAAAACTCCGTCTCAAAAAAAAAAAGCATATTACGTACCAGGGGCTGGAATGAGGAGTGGATATTGATCAAGGACACAAAATTTCAGTCAGGAGCAATAAATTTAAGAGACATACTACATAACACAGTGAATATAATTAATAATGTATTATACTCTTGAAAATCGTTGAGAGTAGATTTTAAGTGTTCTCACCACAAAAAATAAGTATGTGAGATAACACATGTTAATTAGCTCAATTTAGCCATTCCACAATGTATACATATTTTAAAACATCATGTTGTACATCATAAATATGTATAATTTTCAAAATAGGGCCAGGTGCAGTGGCTCATGCCTGTAATCCCAGCACTTTGGGAAGTCGAGGCAGGCAGATAGCTTAAGCCCAGGAGTTCACGACCAGCCTGGGTGACATGGAGAAGCCCTGTCTCTACAAAAAAAAGATACAAAAATTAGGTGAGTGTGGTAGCACACATCTGCGGTCCCAGCTACTCAGGAGGCTGAGGTGGGAGGACTGCTTGAGGCTGAGAGGTCAAGGCTACAGTGAGCCAAGGTCATGCTACTGCACTCCAGCCTGAGCAACACAGCAAGACTGTCTCAAAAAAAATAATAAAATTACATATATATATTCCTGTATGGGTGAGTGTGACATAATCAGGCAAGCTCTTTAAAAGGTGAAGCATCGGCCGGGCGTGGTGGCTCACACCTGTAATCCCAGCACTTTGGAAGGCCGAGGCGGGTGAATCACAAGATCAAGAGCTCGACACCATCCTGGTCAACATGGTGAAACCCCATCTCTACTAAAAATACAGAAATTAGCTGGGCATGCTGGCGCACCCCTGTAGTCCCAGCTACTCGGGAGGCTGAGGCAGGAGAATTGCTTGAACCCAGGAGGCGGAGGTTGTGGTGAGCCGAGATCACGCCATTGCACTCCAGCCTGGGCAACAAGAGCGAAACTCTGTCTCAAAAAAAAAAAAAATGGTGAAGCATCAGAGACTCTCCTCCTGGCCTGGGAGAAAGCAAACAGCCACAGGGAGAGAACAGGGCCACAAGGAAAGGACCTGAGGATGACCTCTAGGAGTTGAGTGGGGTCTCCTGCTGATAGCTAGCAGGAAAATGGGGACCTCAGTCATCTGGCTACAGGAAATTAATTCTCTCAACAACCAGGAAGTATCACAGGTCCTGCTGATACACTGATTTTCAGTCTGGTGAGACTGAGGACTCAGCTAATCTGTACTCAGACTCCTGAACCATGGACACCTTGAGACAATAAATTTGGGTTGCTTTAGGCCGCTAAGCTTGTGGTCATCTGCTACAAAGCAATAGGAAATGAAAACATCCACATATCAAGGGACCCTGAATGATCTGGACAGAGACTCTGGCCAGGTTCTTGTCAAGGCTTACACAGCAGCTCAAGCACGCTTTGTTCTCAAAGAGATCTGAAACAAATCCGCTAAAGCAGAAAATGAAAATGTTAGTAGTAGACTAGAGAAATCAGTAAATTCTTTTTTATCCAACTCAGTGTCTATGATGACACCCCAAATTTTCTAGGCTAGAAAGCATCTCATTGGACTTACTTTCCAAATGTTAGCCTCATCTTCCAATGTATAGCTTGAAGACAAACATGAGTGTTTAGCCAAGTTACAAAATATTTCTGTTTGTAAAATTCACCCCATGATTTTTTGTTTTATTCCCACCTAATAGCAGAAACCCAATTGCATTATTTCTTATCGGGTAACAGGAATGATGAAATTCACTCTTACCTTTGTTTCTCTATAACTTTAAAAGAAAACCAACTTACATCAAAATAAAACTCCCTTGTGCTTAAACAGCAAGATTAGAAATGACCTAAAATGTCTATCAATAAAGACCTACTTGACTTCCTTGGTGAATCAACTATTACGAAGCAAAAAGACTTATAAAGAAATTAATAAATTAAAAAAATATTTTTAAAGACCAAATGAGGTAAATTATGGCACATCTAATACTAGGGAATAATTTGCAGTCATTAAAAAGAGGCAATAGTATATCTGATATACAATCACTTCCAAAATATAATGGAAAAATAAAGGGATAGAATAGCATTTATAATATGTTGCTGTTTGTTTACATGCACCTGCCTATGGGTAAATAGCTTTAGAAGAAGACACAAACTGTTAAGCTGTGAAACAGAAGTGCAAGAGCTACTTTTTGCTATTTACCTTTTGTTTCTTTTGAATTTTGTATCATGCCTATGTATCACTCATTTTTAAAAACACTAATTTTCAAAACACGAGGAAACAAGCCAACATCACAGAAATCTGTGCTTTTAAAAATATACAAACTTCAAATTCTTAACACACGTTACTGTACTAATCTTGTTCTACTAAATTATTTAAATGACTATAAAAAAAATAAAAAGTCTTTTGTCATGGTGTAGTGGCTCATGCCTGTAATCCCAGCACTTTGGAGGCCAAGTTGGGTGGATTACCTGAGGTCAGGAGTTTGAGACCAGCCTGGCCAACATGGTGAAACCCCATCTCTACTAAAAAGACAAAAATTAGCCAGGCGTGGTGGCATCTGCCTGTAATCCCAGCTACTTGGGAGGCTGAGTTAGGAGAATTGCTTGAACCTGGGAGGTAGAGGTTACAGTGAGTTGAGATTGCACCATTGCACTCCAGCCTGCCTGGGCAACACAGCAAGACTCCATCTAAAAAAAAGAAAAAAAAAAGAAAGAGGAAAGAAAGAAAGAAAGAAGAAAGAAAGAAAGAAAAAGAAAGAAGGAAAAAGAAAGAAAAGAAGAAAGAAAGAAAGAAAGAAAAAGAAAGAAAGAAAGAAAAGAAAGAAGGAAAGAAAGAAAGAAAAGAAAGAAGGAAGGAAGGAAGGAAGGAAAGAAAGAAAGAAAGAAAGAAAGAAGAAAGAAAGAAAAAGAAAGAAAGAGTCTTTCCTCCTGCAGACGTTACTGATTTATCTAACTCTGAAAGCCCCTAGAAGTTTCTGAATATTTATGTGCAAGGGAGGGCTCAATAATTCCCGAGGAAGTCTCTGTAAGACAGAAGAGGTCAGTGACTAACACCCAGCAGACACCAGCACCTGAAGACAGGACCTCACTAGGATTTCTCACCATCCTGTCCCTCTATCACCTGGTTTGTGACCCCTGACTAGGGACTCCATCCTGCCACATTGCCCATTTTGTAGGACAACAGGACATGAAATGAAACATCAGCAGAGCAAGCTGAAGTGCTCTCAGGCCAATGAAAATACTTCACATGTGAAGGAAAGACATCAGTTCATGTAATCTCAGGAGATGCCTTGAGCCGAAGGAAAGAAGGTTTCTTTTGAAAGTTGTAGAAATGCATCCATCCCTAGCTCCTCATCCTTATCTTTAAAATTCTATAATGCATATATTATATATTAATATATATTTTTAATTCTTCTTTTACATTTATTTTATTATATATAATTTTTTGAGATGGCGTCTCACTTTGTTGCCCAGGCTGGAGTGCAGTGGCACAATCTCGACTCACCACAACCTCCGCCTCCCAGGTTCAAGTGATTCTCCTGCCTCAGCCTCCCAAGTAGCTGGGACTACAGGCGCATACAGCCATGCCCAGCTAATTTTTGTATTTTTAGTAGAGATGGGTTTCACTATGTTGGCCAGGCTGGTCTCGAACTCTTGATGTCGTAATCCGCCCACCTCAGCCTCCCAAAGTGCAAGGATTATAGGCATGAGCCACCATGCCTGGTTTATTTGTATTTATTTATTTATTTATTTTTTAGATGGAGTCTCGTTCTGTCACCCAGGCTGGAGTCTGCAGAGGTGCAATCTCAGCTCACTGTAACTCTGCCCCCTGGGTTCAAGCAATTCTCCTGCCTTGTCCTCCTGAGTAGATGTACTACAGGCTTGCGCCACCATGCCCAACTAATTTTTTTGTATTTTTAGTAGAGACAAGGCTTCATGATGTTGGTCAGGCCATCCGCCTCAGCCTCTCAAATTGCTGGGATTACAGGCATGGGCCACTGTGCCCAGCCTAAATATATATATATCTGTAGAGACAGGATCTTGCTCTGTCACCTAGGCTGGAGTTCAGTGGCATAATCATAGCTTCCTATAGCCTCAAATTCCTGGGCTCAAGCAATGCTCCTGCCTCAGCCTCCCAAGTAGCTAGAACTATAGGCATATGCTGCTAATGCTTGACTAGGGTTGGTTTTTTTTTCATTTCTTGTAGAAATTGAGTCTTACCATGTTGCCAAGGCTGACCTCAAATGATTCTCCTGTCTCTAAACATCTCGGGAATACAGGTGTGAACCACCATGCCTAGCCTCTGTAATATATTCTTACCAATCCTTCATAATCCCCAAATTAGAAGATAAACCTATTTCCTTATTACTGACTGCTATGGGTTGAATTGTGTCCCCCAAAAAGATATGTTGAAGTCCTAATCCCTATTACCTCAAAACATGACCTTATTTGGGAATAGAGTCACTGCAGATGTAGCTAGTTAAGATGAAGACATAGTGGAGTAGGATGGGACCTCTAATCCAACCATGAAAGTCCTTAAAAGCAGAAGGAAGAGAGAGATCCAAGATGGCCAAATAGGAGCAGCTCAGGATTGCAGCTCCCAGCAAAAGCGTGGAGGGTGAGTGGATGTCACATTTCCAGATGGATTTTTATTGCCCACAGACCAGGAGATTCCCAGGCAGAGGAGCCCCATGGGTCACCAGTACTGCTGTTTTGGCCGGGGTGGCTGTTTTGGCCGGTGCCCTGGCGCAGTGGTTCTCCACAGAAAATCCATGGATCCGGGCACCGTTTTAGCTGGTGATTGGACCCGCTGGGATAGAAAGTCACCCATTCAATTGATTAAAAAAGGGGACTGAAACAGGGAGCCAGTCCAGGAGATTCCCAGGCAAAAAAGCACCACGAATCTCAGTGTGGCTGTTTCAGCCAGCGCAGTGGGTCGCTGCATGGGAAATCACACAGATCCCAGCACCTTTTCAACAGGCAACTGGAACACCTGGAAGTCAGAGTCGCCCATTCAACTCAAAAAAAAAGGGAGCTCTGAGGCAGGGAGCCAGGTGATCAGGCTCGGCTGGTCCCACTCCCACAAAAAAACAGCAATCTGAAACGCTCTGGATTGAGAGTTTCACAGCAAGCACAGCTGAACCCAGGATGGTCCAGCTCTGTGGGGGAGGGTCATCCGCCATTACCAAGGCAGTCCACCACTACAGAGGTAGTCCGTCATTGCTGAGGCAGCCCACCACTACACAGAGAGCCTGCCAATATAGAGGTGGGCCACTATTGCTGAGGCAGTTCTAACTATACCTGTATAAACAGGGCTGTAGGGAAGTTCACGCAGCAGCTGGGCAGAGCCCACAGCTGCTCAGCAAAACCTCTGCATGCAGACAGTGACTAGGTTGCCTCCTGGCTGGTTAGGGCAGCCCTGTAAAAAGGCAGCAGCACAACAGAAACTCATAAATAAAGCACTAAATCCCTGGGACAGAGCACCTGGAGAAAAAAAGGCGGGGGTTATGAGTTCTGCTGCAGCAGACTTAAACATACCTGCCCAGCAGCTCTCAATGAATAACGGACCTCACAGCTCAGCCTCCTATAAAGGAGGCTATCTCCTCAAGCAGTTTCCTGATCCCCGTATATCCAAAGAATCACCTCATAAAGAAGAGTTTAGACTGACATCTGGTGGGTATCCTTCTGGGACAAAGATAGCAGAAGAAGAAACTGGCAGCAACCCTTACTGTTCTGCAGCAGCTGCAGGTGATCCCCAGGCAAGCAGGGCCTGGAGTGGACCTCAGCAGTCCTATAGCAGAGGGGCCTGAATGTTAG
>CAUYQU010002783.1:0-42225 GCA_963574635.1 Cheracebus regulus | reverse complement strand
TGAGCATTAAAGAATTGATGATCTACTATAAGGACACATGCACACAAATGTTCATTGCGGCACAATAGCAAAGACCTGGAACCAACCCAAATGCCCACTGATGATAGACTGGACAGGGAAAATGTGGCACATATACACCATGGAATACTATGCAGCCATAAGAAACGATGAGTTCGTGTCCTTTGTAGGGACATGGATGAACCTGGAAACCATCATTCTCAGCAAACTGACGCAAGAACAGAAAATCAAACACTCCATGTTCTTACTCATAGGTGGGTGTTGAACAATGAGAACACATGGACACAGGGAGGGGAGCATCACACACTGGGGTATGTTGGGGGGAAATAGGGGAGGGACAGCGGGGGGTTGGGGAGTTGGGGAGAGATAGCATGGGGAGAAATGCCAGATATAGGTGATGGGGAGAAAGGTAGCAAATCACACTTCCATGTGTGTACCTATGCAACAATCTTGCATGTTCTTCACATGTACCCCAAAACCTAAAATGCAATAAAAAAATTCACCTTCAGATTAAATAGCTAAAGTTAGAAAAAAAGCAAATGCTCTAAAAAAAATAAAAAAATAATTTATGTTCAAGCAACACAAAAACTGGAAGTGGTGACCAGATGCCTCAGCTCACACATGTAATCCTAGAACTTTGGGAAGCTGAGGCAGGGGAATCTCTTGAACCTAAGAGTTTGAGGTCAGCCTAGGAAACATACGGAGCTCCCAACTACACATAATAAAAAATTAGCTGGACATGGTGCTGCATGCCTGGAATACCAGCTACTTGAGAGGCTGAGGTGGGAAGATCACTTGGGCCCAGCCCAGGAGGTCGAGGCTACAGTGAGCCATTATCATGCCACTGCACCGCAGCCTGGGCAAGAGAGTGAGACCCTCTCTCAGGGAAACAAAACAAAACAAAACAAAAACAAAAGGAAGATCTTCAGAGATTTTCATTTTAACACAATGAGCAGAAGGCTTTTATAGGTTGAGCACAGAAGCAAAGAAAACATTTGATTGGCTTCAGCTAAGTGTTTGCCTTATTTGGATAAGATCCAGTGGAAAGTTCCTAGTTAGAGATTAGTGGGCAGTTTCTGATTGGTTAAGCTAAAATTTTCTTTTACTATTTACCTCGGACTTCCGTTTCTCTACCTAGAAACCCAACACATTGGAGACATCTGAGCCTTTAATATTATTTTAACACTGGTTATCTAATTATTTCTTCAAAATTCAGGATTTCTCAAGAGTAATTCAAGTGTAAAAATCTTTGGCTTCCTGTTACATACACACTTTTCTTTTGACAGATAAATACTAAATCTACTTAATCCTTTAATTTTTGCCATATTTAGCAATTATGACTTATAATAGGATGGTCCAAAAATAATGTTATTAAGTATAGTGTAAAAATACCTTAGGGATTAAATCTTAAAGCAATAAATAAGACAGTATGATATTTATTCTCATTTTTTCTCACTCTCTATTTTATTTTTATAAATAAATTTTATTTTTATGAATGAATTTTATTTTATTATGAATTTTATGAATTAATTTATGAATGGATATTTTTGTCAATGATTTCATGTAATCAACAATGGCAAGGAATCAATTTTCAGTGCATATACAACACCATTTTATATTAAGTTTTAAATATTAATTTTCTTAGCATTGCCCTAACATATACTACAAATATACACAGCCTCTCAACTGGGTTTATTTTGTAAATTAAAAATAACCACATATAAAGGCTTCTGCACTGGATTTCCTTAGAAGTCACTTAAAGATATTCTGAAAGCCTAGACAGTCTATGTGATCTTAAAATATGCCCGCATTTAAGTTTGATTGCTCTATCTGTAGAACAAATATCTCTTAAAGTCACTCAAATGTGTGTGTGTGTCTAAGTACACAGTCTGAATTTTTAGAGTTATTTGTCATTATTTATAATTTGTGAAATGGATAGCTAATAATATCTTTAACCCTGGTAGTTCTAAGAATAATACCATATCTACACAGTCAGACGTAATGAGTATTGGCTGAAAGCCCTTTAAGTATAATGTGCCCTTTCCATTGCTATGAATAACTCCTAAGAAAATGACACTCTGACATTTGAATCAGCTGTAGTTCTCACTGAATGTTTTATCGAAACCATATAAGTGTATTTTTTATATGCAGGCAGACAACTACATGTTGCATAAGGAGAATATATGTTGAGATCATTAACTGAGAAAGCAGACAGAATTTTTTTTTATCCTGTTGGTGGTTGTAATAACCAAAGTCTCTCTATAAAATCATTTTTTACTTATTATGCAGCTTGGATAGGTCCTGATCTCATTTTGGGGACCAAAAAAAAAAAAAAAACAGATCAGGAACATTAGAAACATGTTCATAGTCAGAAGGTCAATTCCTTTTCTTATCCTCAGTGTCAGTTTCTAATCATATTTCCCATAGCATCAAATCTCTCTGTAACCTTATCAACTAGAGCAAGTATAGGATATTGACACAGAGACTTCTTACTGCCTAGATTTCTCAGTAGGAAATCCAACATTTCAGCTAAAACATACAATTGTTCATAATACTAGGTAAATAGTTCCTACACACTTGTAAGGGTAATTTCACCTCCATCAAGCACCTGGCTCTCTAACTCAAATAAAATTAAAATGTATCACAGGTCTATGAATATATGAATCAGATAGAAATCAACAAAGTGTATACTGAATACCTATAGTAGGCAATAGTAGATGCTATTAATAAATATAAAAAGAAAAAAGTACCCTTGGTCACACTAGTGCAAGAGCATTTATCCAAGAGTGACAATGGAACAGATTAACTAGTATTTTACTTTGTGCTGTACCAAATAAACTAAATGTACCAGACTATACAAATATATTAACTATAAATATAATCTAAAATGCAACAGAATATCCTATAATTATTGTTTTTAAACTACAGATTAATTCCTAAAGTTTTAATCTGATATCTACAAATTTAAGGTGAGCAGCCACCTATACTAAGACTTCTTCCACAGGGATGTGAGATCATGTTATCTAAAGTCTCGCCTTACTTATTCAACAGTCCTGCCTCATAACCAAGAATGATCATATAATGGGTCATCCAACTGTGTACAATTTTCGGAATGAAAAAAGGAATATTAATATTTCCATCAGGACAACAGGTGTAAACAGGGTCTGTCCTGAGACTGAGGCACATGCTTATTCCTATGAACCAGGTCTATCTATGGCTAGAAAGCAAAATGGTCAAGTAATGGCAATAGTTGGAAAAAAAAATCAGGGACGATGCATCAAATTATACAATCTAAATTTAAATGATTATAGAAAATAACCTGACCATATTTTATGTATTTATCATTTTTTAAAGATTTGATATCCACTTGTACTGAGAGTCTGTAAGTAATCAAAGAACCTCAAAATCTAGACTATTCTTTAAATCTCATGCAAATTAAGTTTCTCATTGTCTTTTTAAAATAAATGGGGAGGACACAGAGGCCTTCACATAATCACTAAATTACAAAGAGCAGATGTGAACCATTTATAGGTAAATGTGCACACTGGCAAAGAAAAAAACACAATAAAACAGCACGCGCTGAACCAACCAGATTGGCTTTTAAATGACTCATACAAGTGTGATTACTAAAGACAGCAACAAAAGTAAAACTGCTCACTTGACTAGGGCTAATACACTTCAGTTACTTTAAATTAACTGCTAATCATGCCTTTTTCTTGTGTTGTGCATTTCCTTTTGACAGCCAAATTGAAATATGTTTTTTCTGAATTTATAAGAACAAAGACAACTAATGAATCTCCTGTTAGGTCATTATTGGTTTTGTAACCAACTGTTCTTCTGGATAAAAGTACCCTTTCTTAATTATAAAATGTCTATTCAGAATCGCTTCTGAAGTTCAGAGTCATAATTAATGTTACATTTAGTGATCCTTACAAATTGCTTCTTGTTTTATATTAGTACCCTTTTTATATTTTGAAATAAAGCAGAAATCATCTCTTTATGTAAATCAGAAGTATAACTTTAAGCTACAGTTGCTGACCACACCAACTCTCTTTCTTTCCATTATCTTAAAACTCACCCCTACTCTAGTTCACACTCTCCCTAAGATATAAATTCATCCAATTGACTCACTCTGCAGTAGCAGAGCTATTACTTTTCATGTCAAAAATAGGGATTGGTCCCCAATTACATTATTGTTTCTTGAAAGCAAAATCAGGTCCTGACAAATGGCCTGTAAATTTGAGTTTGCATCTGAATTTGGGTGTGTGACAACACAGAAAAACTAGTAGCTCAGTTATTTGAGTTACAAAAATGAAGACAAGATCAGACTTTTCATGAGTATCTATTGTTTTGTTTCATCATGGTTTTAGCATTATTTTAAATTTTACATGATAATAGGGTAAAACATAGCTATGTAAAATAATTTAGAGAAATAATTTTTAAATATAGTGCAGAGATAGGAAGGGTATAGATCAAAAAGATGAGAAATTAATCTCAGAGAAGTCAATTATAGGGAGACTATAACAGAATGATGATTCTCAAAAGCGAATCTCAAATGATTTTCCATACCAGCACAAATTACCAAATTTCTGTCAATTTGCTAAAATTAAAATTATTTAGCCTTACCCCAAACTTCAGAATCAGAAATTGGTGGAGGGGCCTTACAATCACTTTTAAAAGCCCTTCAGCTGATTCTGAAGGATGCTAAAAATTTAAGAACCACTCCAATAGTGATATGATTTGGATTTGTGTCCCCACCCAAATCTCATGTTAACTTGTAATCCCCACTGCTGGAGGAGAGAACTGAGGGGAGATGATTGGATCATGGGGGCAGATTTCCCCCTGCTGTTCTTGTGATATCGAGTGACTTCTTATGATATCTGGTTGTTTGAAAGTGTGTAACAGTTTCCCTGTCACTCTGTCTCTCTCTCTTTCTCTCCCATGGTAAAGAAATACTTGCTTTCCTTTAACCTTTCTACCATGATTGTAAGTTTCCTGAGGCCTCCCAGCCATGCTTCCTATACTACCTGCAGAACTGTGCGTCAATTAAACCTATTTTCTTCATAAATTACCCAGTCTCAGGTAGTTTTTTATAGGTATGTTAAAATGGACTAACGCAAATAGATAGGTAGTTTTCAATCCAAATATATGGAAAAAAATTTAATCAGTTACTAAATATGTTGTAATGTCTTAAGAAAGCATGTAGGTAAAGATGGCAAAAAAAGTAAATTAATGTTTACATTAACATTTTTTAAAGTTTAGAGTAAATTATCTAAATAGAAAATTGCATTGCTCAGCTTCAAACAGATTCACACTAGTAAGCTGGAAACATAGGAGTTTAGACATTTTAAAGAAGAATAATTTGAGCAATCATCAGCTAATTGTAATTTTATTTAAAATTGTTAAATAAAATTACAATAGAAACTTAACATAATTATCCAATCCATGCTCCTATTTGATCTTCATAACAAATCTGAAAAATGCATAGGGCCTATGTTTATCATTTTCTACATTTATAGGGAAATGCACAAGATTATCTAGCTCTTAAATGACCAAGCTCTGAAACCACATATTTGTCATTTTAATTCAAGTTTTCTTCTTGTTTCCACCTGTACTTGTTTCTACCTGTACACCCACCCATATGACAGGCACCATGCTAAGAAATTAGTTTTTGCATAGGAGAAATATGGAGTAAAATCTTTCACTCTTTTGTAGAAAATATTAAACTGGAAATATATACAAAAACTGATTTATAATCCCTTAAGTATCAAACAACCAAAGGATATCTTCAAGATTGTTGCAACCCAGTTAGGTCAGCAATATTTAGACACATAGACAAGTATGACCAGTTTCCAGGAGAGAAAATAGTTAAAGCTGTATGTATTCTAGAGAATAATGGTATGTAGAATCATGACAAGAGGAGACCATTCACAAGCTTTATCCAAATTCCAAACCCCTCATGGTAAGGCAACGCCAAACCTAAGCCAAATTGATACTGTGTCATTATGTTTGTGCTAATGTAGCTCTCCTTCCAAGATCTTCAACAACTCATCTCATATCACCAGGGACTCTTATGAAGATGCCCCTCCTGACACATCATTTCTGTAATACACACTCTTCTCCCAAGACCCTGAGAGTATTAGACAAGCAATAGATTTAAACCAAATTGGAACATAACGAGCAAACATATGTCCATATAAAACATTCTACTTATTACTCTATTTCTAAAGGATACCAACAAGAAAAAAATTGTTAAATAAATGCAGCTAATGTAATACCCCATGATATTGTTAGGAAGTTGTAGCTTTTCTGAGTCTACTGCTGAACTAGACATTAAGATTCAAAAAATAATAAAGAATGATTGACCTGAAGGAATTCTAAGTCCAGCAAGAAGCAAAGACATAGGAGAGCAAAAAACCTACCAGACAGGGTTATCAAGAGACAAACAAGTATACTGAAAATTCTGAAGCAGCAGAAATAGCTTTATTCTGTGAAGGAGAAAGCTCCATGACTTAGGGGTTATGGAACTTTAATCATTTATGTAGCTATATAGAAAGATTATTTCAGGCAGCTCTGATGCCTTTATTAAAAGTACAGGAATAAAATATCCATATCTTTAGGCACAACAAGGTCAGCTACATAGCTGGAACAAAGTCTTTCTGCAGGGGTAAAGTATCAATTAGGGATTTGTGCTGGAATGGGCAGATGTTAATTTCTTCTGTAAAAATATAGATGCAAGTAAGGATATGGTCTGAAAATGGCAGCATTTCCAAGTAGTCACTGTAGATAAATATAAGAAAGCTGAGTGATATCATACCCAGACCTCATCAAAATACAAAAGGATAGTATAGGTAATCGCAAAAACGAAAAAAAAAAAAAATCCACAGACACACCCACACACACACACACACACACACACACATACACACACACGTCCAGTGCCCAAGGAAAAAGAATGGAGGATAATATGAGGCCACCATGTTGATGAGAGATCAGAGAAGCTCTTATGGTAGCAACATGAAATAATTGGGAGTGATGCTGTCAGGAAAGGCAGACTTATACATGAAGGCTTCAGACCCCCATCCAACCGCATAAGAATGGGCTTTGGGCTCTGATTCTTCCTTACTAAGAGATCTAGTCTGTGCTGGATTTGCTTTGTGTCACATGGCACCTGGCCAAAACCACTGCTATATTTGCCCCCTATGAGGAAAGCATGGAGATACGGTCTTTTGTTTTTCAGCAGAAAAACAATGTGCATTCCTTTGTTTTTCAGCAGAAAAAAATATGTGTGGGCAGGCCAATGGCCTTGAGTCAGCTGCTGGGAGAGACCTACTGGCCGTGGAGGACTGAGGCCCACCACTACAGCTGATCCTGCTCTGTCTTTTCTCTATGCAAGTAAAGCTTTGCTCAGTCCAGTGCTTGACTGAATTATCTTTTCCTTGATGACTCTAATACTAAGATGCAATGAGAAGAGGTGTTTGGACCTCTACTCCTGGTGATAGGCAATAGATGACGCTTGACAGACGCTAGGTAAAATGGCTACCCATGATATACTCGAGAGTCAGAAATTCGATGTGAGAAAAAAAGTGCAGCTTTAAATCGACAGGCATTTTACCTCAAATTCATAATTAAATAAATGTAATGCTATTTGAATATATAATAATAAAATGATTTATACAGTTACTACCCATAAATACAAAAAGGGATGAAATGATTTTAATATTTACTTTTTATTTATCAACTTATTTTTGAGATGCCTGAAAGGATCATTTTTATTGTGAAAAACTGAGTGATGCATAGCAGCCATGACATGGCATCTCACTGGCATTCCGTAAATATGATTTTAATTAAAATGAATGGATAAATGAAGAATTTATTGATCAGACTAACAATATAAAAATATTGTAGAAAGGAAACTCTATAAAATGATATTCTACATCAACATTTACTAGGATGAATCTTGTTAAAATTTTTATGAGATCTACACTTCAATTACCAAGTAACTATCTTCTAGTCTTTCATCCAGAGTTTGTTACACAATTGTTTCCAGTTCATCACAACATATACATTGTGTTAGCTATATAGGCGTTATTGGACATAGACAAATGACCTCTTTTGGTAATTGTCTTCTGTGATAATGTCAATTCTGAGTTTTCCACAGCAAGCACTAAGAGCTAATACTTTTGATTTTCCTCTGCCAAAAAAGGATTACATATGTGGCTGCAATCTAGTGAGTGTGACTGAAATTTGAAAGGTACCAAATTTCTTTAAGGAAAAATTAAGAAAGAATGGCAGGGAAGTAATGTTTACATTAATTTTTAAGTAATTTTTTTCCCTATGATCAAAATTAGTCAAAATTAGTGAAGGCTGGAATATGGGATGTTCTTATAATAAATCATGATTTCCTAGACATTATTTCATGTAATCGTGATTTATTGAAAGTTTTTCTAAAATTTTAAAATCCACATTAAATTGTCTCATCTGCATATCAATTTCTAGATCAGAATTTTAACTGTCAAAACTTCTAAAGCCTTTGTTCTTTTGCATCTTTAAATGCCATAGGGAGAGTGGCTTCTTTATGTCTGATTTCTAACAATCCAAATAAAAGTTATCAGATTTATTTCCCCAAATTGCTTGCATCTGATACCTTAGAGTATTTGCACTGGTTTTCCCTCCACAGACAGAATTAAAAAGACAAAAGCTTTTTGTTAACTACCTTCAATCCCCTGTGATGTTCATTTTCTTAATCAGACAGATGAATTTTTTTTATTTCCTACCTAATTAACACTTTCCATTTAGCATTTGCTCTTGGGACTTGCAGACAATTGAGTGGGATAGAAATTTAACAAATATCAGAAAAATATGATTAGATACACTATTTTTACCACCATTCTATATATCAAGGGAGTAAAACAAATATGTAATTTTCAAAAATAGCATGTTAATAAATATGAGTGTTTTAAAAGAGATGTGTAAGTTGTTTTATTCATCGTGTCTATAAAAATAAAGAGTTAATATAACTTTAAGATTATGACCATATTTATCAACTTAGATCATAATGTTTTTCAAGTGCTTATATTTTTCAAAGGTTATTATAGAAATTAATCATAACAGAATATATTAATGATAACCATTTCCTAATATATAAAAATTTCACTTTTCCTGTCCTTCATGTTTGGTTTGAGATAATTTCAGTATTATGTAGAACTCCACAGGCAACCAAATACCATGAAGGAAATTTTATTTTAATTTTCTATTTTGTGAAGGTGAATCTGGTTTTCAATCCATTTAGATATGTTATATGTTATGTTATCCCACAGGACTTGCATTATGCTAAGCATTGAGACAATGAGAAAACTGAGACTTCAAAAGAATTCTTGCCTTTGGCTTCTCAGGTTTCATCACAGGAGCCATTATTCACGGAATATCATTATTTTGGCTTCCATTTAAGCTTATCTCTTCATCTTTGATTTTTAAAGGAATGATTTCTTTCTGCAAGGGCCAGAAGTGTGTATCTGGCTCTTGACTTGCAGTATCTGAATCATGTTCAGCTTCAATTTTCCAGAGACACCTGTTTTTAGCTTTGATTACTTGAAGAAGAAGGTGTGTTTTATTCCCACATAAACATGACCTTTTAATTATTAACATTTTGATTGTACTGGCTTATTTCAATTAAAATATTTTATAGGCTCAAGAATGCAAATTAACTCAGAACTTCCAGACTTTATTCTTGTTCTTGAGAAGGCAACACATCTTATAAGTGGATTTTTCAAATAAAATTTAACACTGATATACATTGATCCTTTGTAAAAATGGTTTAAATACTTCAAATATATTCTTCATCAAAAATTGTGGCTTTACTTCTACTCAGCAGGTCAAAATGTAGTATTAATGTTACATGTGATGAAATGTAAATAGAATATTCCTAGCAAGAATGTTAAATACTTGCTTCCTGGCTGAAAATTATAACCCTATTTTTGAAACTCTATTTTTAAATGAACACATTTTCTCAATGATAGGCAAGGGATTCGTGTTGAAATGCAATTGATGAGAAAGCACTATTCGTAGGAATATTAGTTAATATATAGGGCAATTGTACTAGAGCTTCTAAGTGCTTCTTGGCTATTAACTTTGTGGTAACGCTTTTCTTTATTTAAAAAAAAAATAGACTAGAAATACTGTCACCAGGCCTGGGCTCTTAAATTTCTAAGGCAAACTATTTAAGTTACAACAAAAAGAGGGAAACATTAATAATTTACAAGCATTTTGACTTGTTATATGTCATAAGAAAATTATTTTCTACCCCACAATGCCAGTATTTGGGGTAGAATACAAGAGCACTATCTTATAAATTATACCTTATTAAAATAAATGAGTCATTAATTTGTGATTTAGAAAGGACAACAAGTTTTCCTGGTTTCTTTAAATCCAGGAAAATTTTGATTTGCATATTATATAAAAATAGCTTAGTATATTTACTTACTATATTTTTATATTTAGTAAAATAGCTTACTATATTTAGTAAAATAGCTTGCTATATTTAGTTGCTATATGTTTCAAGTTCTTATGAAAATAATTCAATAAAATAAGTCATTTGTTAGGACATTTATATTTGACCTTTATATTGAGGGCTCTTTGATCATTACAACTTGGTTTATCTTGTACTAACCATCATATATATTCTTACATGCTTTTCATTTCACATATACCTTCTGAGTACCTAGTATAAAAGACATTACAACAGCTATTGGCAGAGGCTTCCAAGATGAAGTAGACATGAAACTTTAAGTCCTCAAGTGGCTTATAGAACATAGGTGGATATTAGACACACATATCAGCAAATGTCAAAGGAGGGAGAATGAGGTAAGTCACAATGTGTTGACAAAATGATCTGGGATTTTAGAAGAGAATAGTGTTGGAATTTGATGCTATTCTCATACTTGACTCAGTACATTGTAAAATAGGAATAAATATCCCCTTAAAGGGAATTACACATTTGAAACATTATTCACTTAGCAAAAGTATTAAAGGGATATGCTTAACTATTTATGGATCTATTTTCCTCATTTTTGATTCACAACTTGCGTTACAGCCAAAACCTTACAAAATATCTTCAGAAAATAAACAAAAAATTTCTGTAACCATTTATTTCCAGAACAAATAAACTACATTCCTCAATTCAACAGTTTTAGACAGTATTCGAGTGGATAAATGAAAGCATCAATGAAAGAATTATGATCTATAAACCTGACCAATTGAGGCATAACACCCTACTAACCAGCATTAGCTCTTTCAATTTATATAAATCCATCCTCTTTCCCTCCCTCCTTTTTCTCTCTCTTTCCTTGTGTATGTCTCCCCATCACTCTCCTAAATTTGCTCTTAGTGTACTTATAAACAGAATAAAAATATTCAATTGCTTATTTTTACTGTATAGTAGTCCATACAACTTTTAACTTATGTTTTCACTACCCTAACCCAGTTTTTTTTTTTTTGACATTTTGGGAAGAGAATCACTTGAAACTATTTTTAAAACAAACTTGTAATGAATATCAGAATACCAGGCACATGTATTGATATTTATAAATGTATGTATGATGTCTATTAATATTTTTATTAGGAAAACAAATCTTTGTTGATAAGAGCCACAGATCAAGATTCTGTCTTTTCCCTACAGATGCAACTGTAAAGAATCACCCCCCTTGTTATTCTGTCTAAGGCCTTTGGGGTTTTCTTCGCTGTGATTATTCTCTTAATGTACCCCGACAGTCCAGGAGTGTAGAACCATGAGTAAGAAAATAATTATTTAAAGGGTAAAAAAGAAAAGTGAAAAAAAGGTGAATCAGTATAAAAATCATTTAAACCTACGAATGAAGTAATATATCAGTATTTATTTTGTACTTTATTATTATTAAATGATAAATTATTTAGTACTTAGTAGGTTATAGGTCACAAATATGCATATGTTTAATCCCTTTAAAAACATTACTTTATATATGGGTAAGACAGGGAGAAGTAATTCATACAAAGCTACAGCTAAATATTTATTAGAGCTAGTATTCAAACCCAGGTAGTCGGGCTCCAGAATCCATACCCTCAAATACTTTATTTACCACCACATACTTTTAGTATGTCATTTAAAAGCAGGATTTCTGTTTTGGACTCCTTGAGAAGCTAGCTCACAAGTATAAAGGGCATGAAAGTGCATCAGACTCACTCGTTTAGGGAAAAAAGGGGGAAACAATACTAGGAAACATAGCTCTAATTTCATTTCCTTTGGCTGATAAAAATCTGTTTCTACCAGAGAAGACGGTTATTCTAGAAGTGCTAAGGGTATTAGAGAGTAAAGCAAATACGGTAAAGTAAGCAAAGAATAAAGTATAAAAATGTAGGCCAAGAAACCAATGAAAGTCAATAACTTAGTGTCAAAGAGAAGGATTAAAAAAATAAGTCGGGTCAGTTAAAAACTATTAGAGAAAAATGACTGTGATCAGAGCCAGAACTCACATGAGAAGAATAAATACTGGTCTATTACCCTCAATTTATAAATGTCTCATAAAGTGACAGGCAATGTATGGAGGTAGAAAGAATTATAAAGAGAGTAAGTGGTGTAACAGTCATCCAAAAAATATTCAGTGGGCAAAAATAGATACAATATCACTAAAGAGACATAGGGAAAGAAATATATGAAAACACTGGTTTTAAGCCACACTTTGAAGAATTTAAGAACTCTCTGATACTACAAGCCTGGTGATTACTGACACAGAATGTACTTATAAGAGGAAATTCTCTATGGATCTCTCCAGTTTCTATACATCTTTTGAGTAAAGAAATAATAGCTTTTGTTCTGGCACTTTTTCAAGGATGTTAGTATTGCAAATAACTGCAGAAGACAGTACAAAAAGCAAATTTGTTTGCTGAAAAGTATTATAAAATAATGTCCCCCTTAGTGGGTGAAGCTTAAGAGAATTTGCTAGTGGCCTCTTCCAAAAATTGAGATTTTTCTAATGTCAGTGTCCCTCACCTGTCATACAATCCCACTGTGTGTACAATGTTCACCTCAGTCCACCTCTGCATTGGCCATGCAGGACGTGGAGAGAAGAAAAAGGGCCACCAATGCAAACGTGATGCTCATACCACCTGCTACTCCATAAGTAATAAAGTCCTTTGTCTCTCACTTGGAAATCTCATGACTTCTGCCAGCATGCATACAACTGTGGCTAGATAAAGTGTTCACTTGCAAAGTAATACCTCAGACCCTTTACATTCCTTGACAGACTTGATGACAAGAATGAGATAATAACAGAGACACAGGTTTTTAGTAGAGGAAAAGTTCAAAGCTTTCTGAAAGTTTACATGAAGTTATAAAGAGCCTCTTTGGGATATTGTAGTAAATAAAGAATATGGATTTCCTGCTGTCCAATTTGTCAGTAAATGTTGAGAGTCTGAACAATGAAATGAAGAATAGAAACAATTTTCCGCTGATGTGCTCTGGTTGTTGTTTGTTGACTCTCCTCAGGCAGGAGCAGAAATGTGAGCTCCCATGACAATAAGGACATGAGTTTCACAGCCCATTGTCACAAAAGGCAGTGTTTGTCCCATGAGTCAAGAGAGCCCACAGACGAAATCAATACTGTCAAACAATGAAGATGTTGAGTTTTGGACTGACTAAAACCAGAAATCTGGTTAGTTGAGCCAGTACATAGCAGACAACTTGAAAGCAAAACCAAACGTGGTTTATATGCTGATTTCTCTCTCCAGGGCCTTTGATTTCCCCTGATATCTGCTGATTTAAAGAGAAAAAATGATTAGGAGTGGAGACACGATCTGTCCCCAAGAGAGAAGAAAGTTCATGGGCATCCAACAGAGCATACTGGATAACAACAGAATGAGGAAGGGTTTAAGTGTTTATAATTCCATAGGGCATGGGCCTCCAAATCACCATCCTATCTAAGCCTGTGACAGAAAGGGGTGGAAGGTACAAGCAAGGCTGAAGACAGTGAGAGCTACAGGGCAGATCCTCACCAAAGTGCATAGGAAAAAGAAAAAATAAAAAGAAGTCCTGGATATACGCAGGAGCAGAGATGATACTATCCCTGTAGTGAAAAGCCAAAAAAGAATTTTAAAAGTAAAACAAGAAAAAGGAAAACAAAATCTCCTAAGTGGATCCAGCCAGTCACCACCAGCTATTTTACCCTCTACCCACCATCCCATCCCATCTCAATAACCTTCATGCTGATTGGCTGGAGGAAACCAGTTTGCATTCTGAAAGAAATGTTGTCTGAAAAAGGAGTCAGCCCTGGGAAAATAGAGGTGAGAGATGGAGAGGGTAAAACCAGATCCTAAAGGAAATTTGTTTGAATCTCTATATTCAACTATACCTATACTCATCCTACCCTCAACAATGGAGATATGAAAGCTACATAATTCCATTTGCTTAGGCCTGTTTGAATCACATTTTGAAACACTGGATATACAAAAAATTTCCTAATTGATACTAGCCACAAATTCATCTGATAACTGTTACTATGACATCTGCCTTTTTAGTTTCTTTTTAAATTATTCTATCTTGATAGACAGAATAATGGTCCCCTAAAGATGCTTATATCCAAATCCCTGGGACCTGTGAGCATGCAATAGCACATGAAAAAAAAAATTAAGGCTGCTAATCAGCTAACTTGAAATAAGAAAATTATCCTGATGAAACTAATGTAATCACAGGGTTCCTGAAAGTGGAAGAAGGAGACAGTGAGGTCTGTGATGATATGTGACAAGGACTAAATCTACTATTGTTGGTAGATTTTAAGATGAATGAAGGTACCACAAGCTAAAGAATGCAGGCAGCCTCTAGAAGCTGGAAAAAGAAAGGAAAACATATTCTGAGATAGAGTATAAAGGTATACAGCCAGAATAAATTCTCAATTTTAGTTCAGTGAGGCACATGTTGGATTCTATCCCATAGAATTATATGATAATGAATATATGTTGTTTAGGCTCTACATTCAGGAACTTTGTAGAAAACTAATATGCCCACCCAACTTCAGTTCCTGTGGCCAAGAATCTACTTGAAGGACTCATCGTGGCATTGATGATGATACTGAGATGGGAGAGTTCCTTGACCCCCTCACAAGACTTGTGACAAGGGCTGTGACTTGCTTACTTGGCCACAGTAGTGTTCAAACCCCTCGTGAGAAGGGAAGCACTCAGGTAAGTGGATGCCAGGGCTGGGGCAAGCGCTTTTTGACTCTAGGTCCACAGCGGCATCTATGGGTGTGCTACAATCAGTTAATGCTCTTTTAGCAGTTGCTGTCTGTGGATGGCTAAGTATTAACCAGCAGTGTGGTGTCAGGATGACAGCCTTTTATATACTGCCCTCTTAGTACCGAGGTTCTTGCTTGGCTTCCAGGAAGAATCAGGTTGCATTCAGGTTTGAAAGGTGATGAATGCAGAGGATTTTATTAAGCAGTGGAAGGCTCTCAGTGGAAGGGAGGCTGAAAAGGGGACAGCATGGGAAGAAGGTGCTCTTTCCCTGAAGCCCAGTTGTCTCTGGCTGGATTCCTCTCAGAAGTCATGCCATCTGAAGTTAAGCCATACCTATCTGTTGTTTCCAAAGCGCAGTTGCTTTTTTGCTCTTGACGTTCAGCTATTTCTTCTCTCCTCTGCAACACCACTCTGCTCCTCTGCCATTGGAGGTTGGGGTTTTTATGGGTACAGGAAGGGGGGCATGGCAGGCCAGGGTGGTTTTGGAAAAAGCAACATTTGGGCAAGAAAACAGAAAACTGTTCTCATTTTAGGGCCACAGTATCGAGGCTGGAGAATGGAACCTTCATTGGGGAACCACCCTCTTCTACCCAGTATTTCCCTGCCTCCTGTCTGTATCAATACTAATCATCGAATGACAGTTTCTATGGCACAGTGATTTAGAGTTTGTTTGAGAGAAATAAATGAGCTTCTTTGTAGCTTTTTACATGTTATCATTGGCTCTGAAGAAGTTGATTATATCTCAGTCTCTCAAGGATACTCATAGATAATTGCAGTAGTTTTGAGATGTATCTCTTGTTGCCATGAACTGTTTCTTATCTTGTGTAAACATACCTGACTGGGCTAAAAATAACCAGAGTCCAAACCTTTCCCTCTAAAAGATGTTTGATACCTAGATTTCAGAAAATTTTTGTCTTATATCTGGAGAAACCAGATGTTTGTGCTAGCTAGGGAATTGTAAAGTGTGTATGCCTGAATTATCATACAAAAGTACATACAAGAATATGTGTCATGATGTTTTAACTATATTAAATAATAGCAAATATAAGAGAACACAAGAAGATATTATCATGTAAAAAGCATTGAATTTTTTAAACTCTCAGTAAATTGTATATTTAAGACAGTTTACATAATAAGCAATAAAATATTAAATAATGATGCATTGACTTGTTTACATTTTCAAGGAATAACTGCATATAAAACAGAACTCCAGAACCGTCTTAGATTTTGTTTACTCTATTTATCATTTATTAAATATATAAGAATCATTTCTGAATATTCCCTTTGGGAGTTGCAATATCATTTTGGGGAGACCAGAATATCTTTTCATATTTCGAAAAAAATAGTCTACAAAAATTAAAATGTCATACCCAAAATGTTATACTATCATGATATATTTTGCTAAATTAATGCTTATATTTCACTTTTGTTGAATTTAATAAATTTGTTTTTAAAATCTAATTTCAAAGGAAGGCAATTAAATATTCAAACTGTTACTGTCTCAAATAAAAACACTTATAATGATATTATGATTAGAAGAAATTTACCCTCATTCTGATGAAGAAATTAATTGGCATTAAAAAGTTCTATTAACCTGAATCATCTGATTTTGTTTGTTTGCTTTTCAGTAAGGAGTAGAAAAACAAAAAAAGAGACTCTTATCTTCTTTCTTTCTTTGATTCCCCTGGTTCTCTCTTCTAAGTTTATCCGATTGACCAAGCTACATAATAAAATATTATTTCAACATTTAAAAATATAAGTACTTTTTAATATTATGCTACAAGATACAAATGTAGCATGGAATAAATGAAAATAAAAATTTAGATAATATAAATTCCATAAATAGAAAAAAATCATATTTTGGAATTCTCTCTTTACTGTAATAATTCATCATACCCACCATGGATCAAAGACAATTTTTTGAGATTTTTGAAACTATATTTACTCTATTACGTGTTAATTTGCTAACAACTACAACTGAAAGCATAGATAAATAAACTCACATCAGAAATTTTCTAGCTACATATAGGTAGATTAAAAACATGTCAAAATTTGAAGGGAAAAGCAAAACATTAAATAATACATAATTACAGACTTAATAGATCACTTTAAAAATTTTGAGTAAATATTGCCTTTAATATAGGAAATTCTTACACATATCATTATGATAAAACTCAAGGGAGTCAAAGAATTCCATGACAGTAAATAATATCATATGTTTAAATAAAGAAAATGTATGTGTTTGGTCTAAACAATGTCATATACATAAAACACAGAGAATTAGGACAGGTTGTATGTCATAAACTTGAGAGCTTATAAGCATTTGTTTTTCTTATAAACATTTGTTTGCTTATAAACATTGCAGTTTTCTTAAACTCAAATGATCCTGTTTTTTAAATATAAGTATGTGTGTTCAAGTATTAAAATAATTATACTGATAGTTATATTCAAATATTATTTGATATTATTATTTATTATTCAAATATTAAAATAATTACACTGTTATACTGATATTCAAACATTAAAATAATTATACATATATTTATATAATAATTTAAATTAAAAATATTTCTTGAATTGTGGTGTATCCTAGTCATTTCCCTTTATGTCTGTAGCCTGAAGTCTTAAAAATTCCTCAATTTTTTAAAAAGTTATTTAAAAATTTTATCTCATTTCTCATTGGGCTTTAGAAAATTTATGTGCTGATAATTAGATTACCAATCTCAGTGTAATGAAAATGGCATGGGTAACCACTTACTAGAACAAGAAGAGTAGATAAAAAATATATATATATTATACAAATACATATATACGTATATATACATATATACATATATGTATTTTATATATATATACATATATATGTATATATGTATTTCTATCTTTTTGCCAAAGAACTAGATTTTACACCTTAGTGGAAACAGTTATTTCAGTCTCCATGTTAATTCAATCTACAGGCATCAAGGTAGTAAAAAGAATGGAACTATGATGCTTTACCTCATTCTGTCGTGAGCTAAGTTTGAACTGATTAAATGAAGCTGAGATAGCCACTATTCATAAATGGAGTTTATTTCTAATTCTTACACAAATCAGCTCTTATAAAGATGATTTTTAAAAATAGCACCTACATATATCTGACAAAGTTATTTTGGCTTTCAAAGAATGAATATAGCTGCTATTCTTCTGGCAAGATTTTTTAAAAGATGGAAATCAGCATCATTTTTACAGGAAATAATTCCAAATCTTTGAGTTTTATTTGAAGAACTGTCACAAATCATATTAAAGTCATTACCCCCACTGGTGAATTCTCAGACTTGGCTTTTCATCTTATAGGATTTTAAAAAAATCAATGAGGTAATTTAATTCACAATAAGCTTATACCTTGAACTTGGGAAAGAACAAATGACACCACAGCACACTGATATTTTCTATTTGGTAGTAGTAGGCATGGTGGCTAAAAAGTTTTTTTAAAAAATGAGAGAGAGATGGAAAGAGAGAGAGACAGATGGCAGGTAAGTGGATTATATATAGATAGCAAAATAAGCAACTCCATATGCTTTTAATTATTTTACTTTAAAGCAATAATAGTTTTAGTAAACAGTACAAACACAAGTAGAAATAATATCTGCATAACATACTGAGGAAGATTATGCAGCAGAAAGGAAAGATGATTTGTGCTCTATTTAGACAAACTTAGGTTCAATTGCCCACTTTGCCACATGTTAGCTCTCTAACCTAAGGGTAAGCTATTTATGTTTTCAGAACCTCAATTTTGCCATATGTAAAGTGAGACTAGTAAGATTCACTTGATTAGGTTCTTGTGAAGATTTTACAAAATACTGGATTATGAGTCTCAAACATACAGAAATTGCTCTTATGTTAGAAGCACCCATGGATTAGAAATTAGAACACCCAGACTCCAATCTTAGCAAAGCTACATATTAGCTGTATGACCTATATATGTGATGTAAATTCCATGAACTTCATAATGTCTACCTGAAAAATGCAGGTAATTATAACTGTTTTACTTTCGTCATAGCTCTATTTTTAGATCAAGTGAGTTGAATGAGGAGAAATGTATAAATTGGGAAAAAGAAAAGACTGTTTTTACAATAATATTCATCAAGACAGAAAAGTAATCTATAGAGATCCCTTTACATTCTGAGGACCCAACAAACTCCTTAGAAAAACAAAGAACAAATAAAGCCCACCTAAAACCTTGAATTACATTGTGTTCTTTACCTTAGAAAAAAAGGTTTAATGTTTGTATTTATTATATTTATTGAAGTTAACTAACTTTACTTGTATCAGTAACCTCATAAAAGAGAAATTAGAAGTGAGGGTGTTTTGGCTGGGCACCATGGTGGCTCGTACCTGTAATCCCAGAACTTTGGGAGGCTGAGGTAGGCAAATTGTTTGAGGCCAGGAGGTCTAGACCAGCCTGGTTAACATGATAAAATCCCTATCTCTACCAAAAATACAAAAATTAACCAGGTGTGGTGGCATGCGCTTGTTATCCCAGCTACTCCAGAGGCTGAGGTACAAGAATGGCTTGAACCTGGGAGGCAGAGGTTGCAGGGAGCCTAGATTGAGGCTGCATTTCAGCCTGGGCAACAGAGTAAGACTCTGTCTCAAAAAAAAAGTAAGGGTGCTTTTTACAATATGTCTTGAAGTCTCATATTCTGTGTTAAAAGTCAACTTATATCTAAAGGAAGCAATTGTAGTAACGATAGGATTTCCCACGGAGAATGAAATAGCTTTTTCCAAATAATGTCTTACTGCCAAATAACCTTATCATGTCATTGTGAAGGCTTATAGGTTTACATTTTGAATTTTAAACAAAGTAAGACACTCTACTTTCATATTATCTGCAATGTACAAGTACAGTTATACATCTCTTAAAGCATTCTGAGAAATGCATTTTTAGGCAATTTTGTCATTGTGTGAATATACCAGAATGCATTTACACAAATCCAGATGATATACCCTACTACACACCTAGGCTGTATGGTATGGGATATCGCTCCTAGGCTACAAATCTGCATAGTGTGTTACTGTACAGAATAACATAGGTAAGTGCAACACAATGGTAAGTATATATGTATCTAAACATGAAAAAGGTACAGTAAAAATACATATTCATGTATTATAATAACATATTATCATAATATTATGGGACCACTTTCACATATGGGGCCCATTGTTGACCAAAATGTCTTTATAGGACAGATATCTGTAGAGCACTGTGTCATGAGGTATCATAATTCATAGACACTTCTCCGTATTTAAATGCTTCTCAATCTGCTCTTTATATTATTATGTAGAGGTGAAAAAAGTCATTATTCCACAGTATTACATGTGAACTTCAGAAAGTGTTCTGGGATTGGTAGGGTTCTTAAACAAAATAACTAGTTCTTTGACATTGAGCAAAGAGCTTAAAATGATAGTAAAAAATGTTATGTGAGATTATAAGGGTTTTTTACTTATTTTAGGAATATTTTAAACACACAGAAAAAGAATGACATGTCATCCAATAGACACTGTTTTAAGGGATGAGGGGAGGAAGTTCTGTTTCATCAAAATAAAAGCAAATATTCAAAAAACAGCTAATTTTAAACAAGCTTAGTTAAAATAGTTTAGAAGAATATCACTATGAAGTTCATGTTCAATTGCTCATGTTACTCTTTGCTGTGTTATGGGTATCTCAACAGAAGAAATCATTTCTTCATTCATCTATTTACCAACATACATTGAATGCCTCTTATGTGTCAGTTATTTTCTGGTCCCTGGGGTTACATGAGATAAAAATAGAGGCCAGGCACAGTGGCTCAAGCCTGTAATCCCAGCACTTTGGGAGGCCGAGGCGGGCAGATCACGAGGTCAAGAGATCAAGACCATCCTGGCCAACATGGTGAAACCCTGTCTCTACTAAAAATACAAAAAAATTAGGTGGGCATGGTGGAGTGCACCTGTAGTCCCAGCTTCTTGGGAGGCTGAGGCAGGAGAATTGCTTGAACCCAGGAGGTGGAGGTTGCAGTGAGCTGAGATCGTGCCACTACACTCCAGCCTGGCACCTGGCAACAGAGCGAGACTCTGTCTCAAAAAAAATAAACAAATTTAAATAAATAAATAAATAAATAAATAGTTACTATGCTCTTGCAGATTACATTCTATGAATGAGGCGAAATTAAAGAAACACATATTTATGTTGGGGGTGATATATGCTATAGAGTAAAACAAAAAGGGGTAATGGAGATGGGGAAAGCCAGTTATGGGAACAGAGGGAGTTGTAGTACAAAATTAAATTCGTTTGAACTTTGAAGTAGAATTTGAATCACACACCAACTAAACCACTATCTAGAGAAGAAGGAATACAAAAATGTGTATTATGTAACCTAATTAAAAACTGGATTTGCCAATAACTAGTTGTATAATCTTGAGACATCTTCAAAAAATAGCAAATAAAATGCTAAACAGAGGAAAAATTATTTGTTGAAAATGTATTGTGTACCAGGTATTGCATTAAGCATTTTGCACAGATACTATTTTTTTGTTACATTTTGGGTATATTTCATGTTTTCTATTTTTAAGATTTGTGGTAGATTAAATATACCTACAGATTACTTTTAGCTCCTGCCATCAGGAAGTAGAATGTTTCCTCACATCTTGAATGTGGTCCAGCCTTGTGAGTTGCTTCTACCAGTAGAAGGTGGCAGAAGTAACACTGTGTGAGTTTCAGAGCTTGGCCCTCAAGAGGACAGCAACTTCTGCCCTTGCATTTTGTGCAATGCTGCCCTGAGACTACTGAAGTTGCATATTTCTCTGATTCCTTTGATGGATTTGTGATAGGGGTGCCTCACTCACCCAGCCCACAATTTTCAATTCTTCAAGAAAGGGACCGTGCAGGGGACTCAGGGAGTAATTGGATTGTATGAATGCTGGACCCAGCTGGCCCCTTTGGTTGGCAGGGGTGAACTCGACTCACTCAGACTGTGTTTCACCCTTGTGGGAGGGAGCATGCAGGTGAGTGGGTGTTGGAGCAAGGGCGACTGATTTTGGGAACTGGCAAGAGCAAAACTCCATGTGGACCATGAAGCAAAAACTAGGGGTATGCCTGTGACCTCTGAAGCCCCAGAGGGAGTATTACAGTACTCTTTTAACTCTGCCTTCCACAGATAGCTTAAGTGTTAAGAATTCAGTGGACCCTCTGCCTTTTCATGTGAGGTGGCTGCCTTCCACCTGTGAGAGAAAAGGCTTAGTATGACAGCCTTTTGCATCTGCACTTGTGGCACCTGAGCTCTTGTCCAGCATTTAGGAGAAATGAGGTCACATGAACAAATTGAAAGATGTTGAGTGTGGGGGATTTTATTGCCAGTGGAGGTGGCTTGCAGTGAGAAGGAGAGCTAGAAAGGGGAAGGGGCTGGAAGGTAATCTTCCCCTGCAGCCCAGCCATCTCCAGCAGGAGTCTTCTCTGAAGTTACACCCATCAAGCTGTGCCTCTTAAGTCAAGCTGCTTGTCTCTGAAGTTCAGCTGTAGTCTCCGATGTCAGCTGTGTCTCCTTTCTGCTGGCTGAGTTCTGAGTTTTTTATAGACATAGGATGGGGGTAGGGCAGGCCATAGGTGGTTATGGAAAAGGAAACACTGGAGTGTGAAAACAGGAATGTAAGTTCTCACTTTGGGCCACCGGGGTTTTGTCAGGGACCCACCCTTTTCCACCTAGAATTTATCTGCCTCCTGCCTCTATCGTAGTATCATTACCATGCAGTAAGGAGGCTCGAGATGAGAACTTTTGCAGAAAGATTCCTGACAACTCAACTGTCTGAACTGAGCTCAGGACCAGGAACACAGTCAACTGAGAGAACTCAGGTAAAATTGGCAGAAAAAGCTTCCAGACAACCTGTAGAATCCTGATACATAACACATTTTTATTGTTTTAAGCCTGTAAGTGTTGAGTCAGTTTATGAGACTGAACTAGATAACTGTAGTACTGATGAAGAAACACGCTGACAGTGTTCAGTGGTTCCAAAGCTGACAGTGTTCAGAAGGTAAGGGCAAAGCCAGGATTACATGTCAGGTCTGCCAGGCTAAAATCACTGAAGTTCGTAGCATTAAATTCCTAATTTTCCTGAAAATCAATTTCTTTATCATGCAAAAAAATGACATTAAAGATAATCCCCAAATGTCTGCCTAGCTCAAAATTGCTATAATTCTGTAAGCCTATGATCACTTAGTTATATTTCCTCCTGAGCCCCCTCTTTTAGATAGTCACATCATCCCAGAAATTCCCTGGATAAAAAGCTCCAAAATCACTGACTCATAGCAATGTAACCTAAAACAATTTACTCCATGTCTAACTCTAAATGTGATTTTAAAAAAAGGAATTATAATAACTACTTGATAGACTTGTGTGGAGATCAAGTAAGAGAAATAAAATGCCCTTAATATAACGAATAGTGAATAGTACACGTACATAATTGTATATATATATAGAGAGAGTTATATTCTGTTTTATTTATAGTCCATTTTATATTATATATGTGTACATATATAAGTTTAAACAATTTTATTCATTTGTAATGTGCTATTATGGTTCCCTGGCTTCTGAGAATGAAAGATGGTCACAAATCCTTTGAAGATCCTCCCATAATAATCAAGGTCTATGTTTCTCTCCTAGACTATTTTGAAGTTCTAAGCCACTATGTAAAAAACTCGATTTTTCTGAAACTGCCAGTCTGCGAGGAAGATCAAGGTAGTCACATAGAGAGGCCACATGGAAGGATAGATTGCCAAAGGAAAGATAGATTACCATTCCTCCCTTTTAGTTCAGCCATCTCAGCCTATGTGAAAGAAGATAACAAAGCTTCTTGATGACTCCAATTTCAGCTGCACTCTAACTGCCACTATGTAAGGGACTCCAAATGACAACCATCTAGTTTGGCCCATCAATGCTCAAAATCATTAGAGATAATCATATATTATTTTAAGCCATTAGGTTTTATGGCAGTTATTATGTAGAAACACATAACCAGAATATATATGGCTCTAATTACAAGAAGGAAAAAATTTTTGAAATTTCTCTGTAGGATAATAACTAACATGCCTGTTTGCAACAGACTCCCTCTGTCTCTGGCTGTCTCGCCCACTCTCTCTCTTCTTCCCCTGCCTATATATATACCAATACACACACGTATCTATTTAAATATCTATATCTACGCATATATCTACAAACACATATTTATAAATAGCATTGTTCTCAGACTGTCAAAATAAAATTTGGATCTAAAGTGAAAAGCAGTGTAAAGTGAAGGATAAAATATCTAACAATGACAATGAATATAAATTTGATTGACTATCAACTTCTCTGTGAATTTTCTAGCACTGTAACTAAAATAAAATAAAATACAAAAGAAACACACTAGCTATTCAAGAAATATATGATTTTCCTAGAATCAAAGGGAAATTTTGTTTTAATGGTGGATATTACACAAGTCACTAACCAACATAAACAGTCTCTGCCACGACTCATAACTTTTTATATCACACCCAGAAGTCATAAAAGAAGATAATATGAAATATGAATTTAGAAACAAAATCTTAAAAATTAAAAATTTTCTTCAAGCCATGTATCAAATATTAATTTCCTTAATATTTGAAGTGTTCTTAAAAATTAATTTCAAAATGTGATTTTGATCTGAGGAAGCATTTCACAAAAAAATCAAACTAAATATGTGAAAATATGTTCATCCAACTATTGTATTAGAGAATGCAAGTTAAAATAAAAAATGATGCATTATTTTCAGATCTCTAGCAAAGATATCATGGATCCAATATCATATCCCAAGGTGGAGGATGTCCCTTTCATATGACTGTTGTGAATCTCCATGGCTCACTGAAGGTCAATTCTAAAATAACTATCCAGCATATCCATCTCTACGACACCATCCTACATAAATACTTGTATACATTTGCAAGTATTTCTATAAAAAGATGGTCATTAACCAATTATTAATACAGCATTTTAGTCTAAAAATTGATTGCTTATTAATAATACTAAAATTAATATTTGGCAATACAAACTGAAATATTATGTAATGTGTGATAAGATACAATTATTTAATTGTGGAGAGATTTCTAAGATTTATTCTTAGGTGTACAAAGTAATGTACAAATCAGCATAATTTTTATTTTCTCATTTGTTTAAAAGAGAAACATGGCTGGCTGTGTTGCAGGTGCACAAATATTTTGGAAGAAATCATGAGAAACTCTTAACAACAACATATCTTGGAAATAGAATAAGGAAATTAATATGGGAAGCTGATTCATTTTTACATAACTTTTTTATTATTTGATTTTTTAAAATATTGTGCCATTATTTTTGAAACAAATTAGGAAGAATAAAATAATTTCCTAATGACTTCCAAATGACTTCAACAAACTAACAAATATGATCCAAGACGGGGGTATTTTCATCGCTGAATTTAACGTATTTTACAACAGTGGTTTTAAATCAAATTCCAGAGAGTCCTAGGATTCCTGATAGCTACCTGGTCCCAGTATGGAGGTTAAAAGAGAGGGAACATGATCAGAATTATGCTAAATATGGCCCACTCTTACCAGCTTCTATCAAACCATGTCACTTTTTATTTTATAACTAAAGTGACACAAAATATTTTGTTTGAATGGAAAATTTCCATTGTTAGAAAACTTTGAAAATTCCTTACATAAGTGAACACATTAATAACACGGCCCTTAGCTGTCAACTGTGCTGCATAACAACATTTAGATAGTTCTATTTTAAACTACATACTTCCATAACAGATAAAGAGCTCTTTCTGAAATGTGACAGCTGTATATACTTTACTTATAAGTAAAGTCTCATACACCTATACCTCTCTTGTTTGAATGTATTTTGACTATGGTTCAATATCTAGAAAAACAGGCACTTTAAGGGCCAAATTTCCAAATAGGAAAAACACAAAACCAAAATGTTTTACGTTTAATTCTGTAAGATTGTCTGGGTTTTATAAAAGAGTAGTCATTTCACATCAGCCTGCCACATTGATTGAGGAACAAATTCCTGGAACCTATAACTTCATAGAACATACTGTGATATTTAATAAGGAGAGCTTTCAGTTTTCAGGTTTTGGCTTAGTTTCTAATGTCTATGCTTGGATCATTAAATTTCCTTTCTAATTGCAGCAAAATATGTCTTCTACTTCACTTCACTTCTGGCTATTATTTAAAATGCATTTGGCTCAAATATTTTATAACAAAATGAGCAATCTGTTTGCTATATGTGTCAGACACATTACTGTGTCTTCTTTCCCTTCAAAATCAGAAAAATAGTGCACTGTGGAAAAGATGAGTTTTACTGACAATTTTCTCTTCCTGTGTCCTGTAACTTGGGCAGGAACATTTCCCTGCAGATGCTCTTGTAGACACCACTTCACAAATATCAGTCTCTCCTGCCAAGCCTAATTCCTATAAATTGGGACTTCTTCCTCATATGTTTAACATTATTTTTAACCAGGATTGCCTACTGGATTCTTCACTGGATTCCTTCCAGATCTCTAACTCTTAGGAGCTGACCCTTTTCCGATGGCTGGTTGACTTTCATTCATGTGCTTAATTTTCACTAACATTGTTCACTCTCTCTGAATCCTATTGACTTGCCACTGGATTTTCCTATCCCTGGGGCAATGGATGGTTTCTTTGTTCTAGGCTCCATTGAGATCCAAGATAAGACTTAAACTTCTGTCTGAGTGGAGGTATTTTTATAGGATCTTCAAATAAATTAAAGGGGTTTTTAGATTTTGCTAGGTTAATAATGAGAAGAAATGGGTTAATTCCTAAAAGCTATTCTATATGTACAATTATAGGGACTCTTTATTAGAAACTGAATAATATTAATGAGGAACTTAACATTGTTATCAAACTCCATACCTCCAAAGACTATGGTTTTACTAAAAAATTAAAGAAATGGAAGGGAAAAAATACACATATACTATGATGAACTTAATTTTTGTGGAATATCAACCAGTTCCTAGACTAAATTTTACCAATATATTGGATAGAGCAATAACATGTAATTTGTGGGAATATATTACACTTTAATGTCTCCCCCATTATTTGGAGCTGAGCCATAGAAAATTTGCAAGCCATATTGGGGGTTTGAGAGAAAAAAATCAGAGATTATCAGATATGAGTTCCTTCTCTGAATGATAATTGTGGGAAATCACCTAATTAAGGAAAAAATAATGATTGTATTTCTTTCATATAACTGTATTCATATATTTGCATATGGACATTCAAACAATAATAATAAATAATAGTATGCATGATAAATGAACTCCCAGTGATGAATCAACCTTTCTCAGAGTCAGCAGCTGACATTTCAGTTTCCCTGAGGGAGAGTTTAAAGAAAGTGAGTGAGGTGAGGAGAGTCTAAGAAATGTCAGCCTGGTGTCTGAGAAGTGGGAAGAAGTGAAGACCTGTCAATTGAGATGGAAAAATTGAGGGAACATGGAAAATATTCAGCAAAGCAACTCTGTTAGACAAGCCAGTGAACACTACAGTGATTTTTTTTCATTTTAAAAGATAATTCATCCTGAAACTCAAATATTCCTGCTAAGTTCTAAAGTATATCTCTGTTATAGTCAGTTTTACCATCTAATCTTTGCTATTTCTAATTTGCAACCGTATTATTCCTTTGAGACATAAAAGGATGGTGAATAAATATAAAATGAAAATGAAATGATAAGGAAGACAGTTCTGAGTTAAAAATAGAAATATGTGGAGTGCTTAACAGAAATTCTACAAACTCTTCACATATCTCACTCATATTAAACCAGATTTCCCTCAATGCCTCTGCAATTCCAGAGTGACAATTTTGTCATCCTGGAAAGCAGCCTTGTTTTTTCTTATCTTAGTAAGAGAAACATCAAGTTACCTACAAAAACCTCTTGAACAACGAAGTCTAAGTTTCAGCCACTCTCATACATATCAGCAAACCAACAGTTGAAACAACACTAAAGTCCTATCTTTGAAGTTCTAGGAGAAATATTAAATACCAAAAAAATGCCATATTTGTGACACATTTTAAAAATATCCAAAACCCCTTGATATCTCTTGAAAAATGTTGAATAAAATTTAAATCTTGTTTCAATAGTAAAATGTTTACATATTAAATTGTTTTAATAAGATTTTTAAGAATACTTTTAGATTAACAGAAAAATTAGGTGCAGATTACAAAGAGTTTCCTTATACTCCATGTGAGATGTTATTACGGGCATACCTCAGAGATATTATGGGTTTAGTTCCAGACCACTGCAACCAAGCTAATATTGCAATTAAGGAAGTCACATGAACCCAGGAGGTGGAGGTTGCAGTGAGCCAAGGTCGCACCACTGCACTCCAGCCTGGCGCCTGGTAACAGAGTGAGACTCTGTCTCAAAAAAAAAAAAAAAAAAGTCACATGAGTTGTTTTTTTAATATGTGACAGGACATATAAAATTTGTGATTGCAGTATACTGAAGTCTATTAATTGTATATCTGTATTAATTATCTAAAAAACAATGCATACACCTTAATTAAAAATACTTCATTGCAAAAAAAAAAGTGTGAGTGATCATCTTAGCCCTCAGTGAATCTTAATCTTTTTTGCTGGTGGAGGGTTTTGAGTTGATGTTGATGGCTGTTGACTGGTGGCTGCTGAAGGCCTGGGTGGCTGTGACAGCTCATTAAGTAGGTCAATAATGAAGTTTGCCACATTGATTAAGTCTTCCTTTCATGAACGATTTTTCTGTAGCATACAATGATGTTTGATAGCATTTTTCGTATAGTTGAACTTCTTTTAAAATGGGGTCAAACTTTTCAAAACCTGCTACTACTTTTACTAAATTTTTGTAATATTTAAATTCTTGGTCAATGCATCAATTTTCAGTGCCTTCATCAAGAGTAGATTGTATCTCAAGAAACTACTTTCCTCATCCACAAGCAGAAATTCTTCATCTATTCAAGTTTTATCATGAGATTGTATCAATTCAGTCACATATTCTATTTCTAATACTAGTTATCTTGCTATTAACACATCTCCAGTTACTTCCTCCACTGAAGTTTTGGACCTCTTAGTCATTCATAAGGGTTGGAAGCAACTCCTATTATTGTTGACATTTTTAGCTCCTTCCATGAATCATGACTATTCTTGATAGCATCTAGAATAGGAAAACCTTTCCAAAACGTTTTCAATGTACTTTACCCAGATCCATCAAAGGTTCCCTTTCTACAGCAGCTATAGCATCATAAAATGTATTTCTAAAATAATGAGAGTTGAAAGTAAAAATGACTCCTTGATTCATGGGCTGCAGAATGGAGGCTGTGTGAAACTCATGAACCAACTTCCTCTAGCTAGCTTCCAACTTGTCTTCTGCAGCTTCCTCACCTCTCTCTGACTTTACAGAATTGAAGAGTTAGGGACTTTTTCTGTATTAGGCTTTGGCGTAAGTCAATGTTGGACTGGTTTGGTCTTCTGTTCAGATGACCAAAAGTTTCTCTATCTCAGAAATAAAGCTATTTTGCTTTCTTGTTTTTTGTGCATTCACTGGAGTAGCATTTTTTTTTTTTTTTTTTTTTTTTGAGTCAGAGTATCACCCCGTGGCCCAGGTTGGAGTGCAATGGAGCGATCTCAGCTCATTGCAGCCTCCACCTCCTGGGTTCACACAGTTCTGCTTCAGTCTCCTGAGTAGCTAGGATTACGGGTGTGCATCACCACACCCAGCTAATATTTTGTATCTTTAGTAGAGAGGAGGTTTCGCCATGTTGGCCAGGCTGGTCATGAACTTCTGACCTTGTGATCCACCCACTTTGGCCTCCCAAAGTGCAGGGATTACAAGCGTGAGCCGCTGTGCCTGGGCTGGGAGTAGCACTTTTAATATTCTTCAATGATTTTTCCTTAGCATTCACAACCTGGCTGACTGGCCTAAGAGGCCTAGCCCTCATCCTATCTTGGCTTTCTATATGTCTTTCTCCTTACCCATTTTTAGCTTTTGACTTAAAGTAAGAGACATGTAACTCTTTTTTGACTTTAACTCTTAGAGAACACTGTAGGGTTATTAACTAGCTTAGTTTCATTGTGGTCATGAATCAGCTGATAGAGGGAATAGGGCGGCCTCAGGAGAGAGAAATGGTATGGTCAGGGAGAAGCTAGTCTTGGAGCAATCAGAACACACATTGAAATTCACTGTCTTATATGGCATGGTTTGTGGTGCCCAACACAAACAAAACAGTAACATTAAAGATCACTGATCACAGATAACCCAAATGAATATAATAATGCAAAAGTTTGCTGCAAGAATTACTAAAATGTGACAGAAACACAGAGTTGGCACATGCTCTTGGCTCTTGGAAAAATGGTGGTGATAGACTTGCTAAAAGTGAGGTTGGCTCAAACCTTCAATTTGTAAAAAATACAATAGTCACAAAGTGCAATAAGACAATGTATGCTTGTATTAACATTTTATGTTATCATGCTTAATCTGTCACAATTATTTTTAACTAAAGTTCAAAGTTTATATCTAAAGAAAACTAAGGTATAGTTTTCTGTCCCAGCAACCAATCCAGGATACTACAGTATAGTTGGTCATCATGTCTCCTTAGGTTCCTGTTTGAGCATTTGTAATCAAATGTGGAGGAAATACATTTTGATTTATGTCAACCGAAATAAAGTGATCAAAGAAATATTACCATTTAATTTGCACATGAGTAAATTGGCCAAGCATTAATATATTTCATTACAGGTAAACAAAATATTTCTGTGTGCTGATAAAAACATATTGTAGTTAAAAGTTGGTTAAATAAACAAAATGTATTTTAAAATATTTTTTAGACTGTTGCATAGTAAATGATAGTAAAATTTGTAGAAGGCGTTTGGAAATTAATATAAGTAAATAAAAGAAAAACTAGCTCTTCTTATAATTCAGACATATTCTAGTGTTCCTTATATATTAGCTCATTTAATCATCTCAACAATTAATATTATTTTTCTTTCTTTTTTGAGAAATCCATAGCATGTAGCAAAACATCAAACTAAGAACTTACGTGTGTGTGTGTATTTTTGTTTTTACTGAATTTTAACCTTTTTTTTTTTTTAAATGAAAGTCCAAGACCTTATGAGTTCAGAGATCATCTTGACTACTGTTCTTCGTATGATCTTCATGTTAGAATAACCTGGGGATTTAAATATAACATAAATATAGAGCCTTAGTCTGACTGATGGTTCTCCAATTTAGGTATAAATCAAAATCATGAGGAGAATTAAGAACATTGATTGCTAGGCCCCACCCTCTGAGGTTCTGATTTGGTAGATCTGGAGTGGATCTCAATAATTCATATTTCAAACAAATACCCTGGTAATAACATTAGTCTGGACACCACACTCTAGGAACTACTGATTCAGAATACTAAATCAGAATCTCTAGAACTTGTAGTACTAAAGCCTGAACAAAGTTTGTTGCCATCTGTTATTTTTTGTTTTATGAAATTTTGCAACCATACAAAACTATAGGGGGAAGGAACCCCCATGTATCAATTGTGATCTGAGAGACCAAAATAGGTGCTCTTTCATCAACTAAGACAGACTCTAAGGTTAAGGAAACAAAATTTACCTATGGGTCAAGGGTGTGGGGCCCATCTGGCACGGAAAAATTAATAATTTTCTAAATTCCTTAAGCTACAAGAAAATCCACACTTTTCCTGAACTCCCTAACAATAAGTGCTATCAGTCAAATTATCAGATTCTTCCTAACTCTGATTTATAACCCAGATCACAACTCTGATCGGACAAAAGACTGACCTTACATTCTTTTCTGATAAGCAACTACAGGCCTTAAGCCAATTTTAGCCAACTCACAGAAGCTGTGTACAAGTTGTCTTTTTGTCCTATTGTTCACATTTTAAAGTAAGAGTCAAAATGCCACCTCATTTTAATGTCAAAACCCCTCCCTAAAGTGAACATGGAATATATGTGACATGTATGTTTTCCCATTTCACATGTGATTGGCTTCTCTTACAAAGATGTACAGCTTTTTCCCCAAATATGCAGAATGTGTGACCCTATTGTGTCACATGGACCCTCTGAGGCATAAAACTCAACCAACCCCTTCCCTCTTTGAAAAAGTGCATCTTCAGTCCATGCCAGAGACTATCTCTTCCAGGTTTGCAAGCCTGTATCAACAACAAAGCCCTCCTTTCTACTATTTAGCCATCTTGACATTTTTGGACAACACAAGCCACCAGCCTCAACAATTATAAGACTATTTTGTTCTATGTTACTACCATTCTTTCATCCTCCTTTGGTCTCACTTTCTTTTCTTCTCATTTCTTTTCCCTTGTTTCCCTTCATATTTGTTTCTTGATACTCTTTTTTATGTATTTTTTCTTTCTGGAGTCTATTTGAATGTAAATCCCAGATGTGATTTTGCTTATATGAAATTACATACACTTCTAAGTGACAAGGCTTTAAAACAGCAACAGAAGAAAAGCAAAAACAACAACAAAATACCATGCTGTTATTACAAGGTACAATTAAAGCATCCCCTACCCCAGATCTCAATATACAGCTTGGACTGGAAGCCTCCAATTCGAGTCTTTCCTTCTTATTTTACATGAAAGAGATTTGCTTGAAGCCATTAAACTACGAAAATACATGTTAAAGATCTTTATAAAACAACAATAGCAATTAAAAAACAGAACAGGGCGTGTAAAAAAACAATTAAAAAACAAATTGAAAAAAGGATTATCAAATGGATTGTTTCAGTTTCTTTATTTGGTCATGCCTTTGTTTCAGGGACTACAGATGACTACCGATACTTCTGTTTAACTGCGTGCGTTTGTGTGTCTGTGTGTGTGTGTTTGTGTGTGTGTGTGTGTGTGTGTGTGTGTGTGTGAGAGAGAGAGAGAGAGAGACAGAGACAAAGAGCGAGAGAGAGACTATATACATTTTAATGTGTAGATTTCTATGAATTCTAACTTTAATGTGTTCTAAAACTGTTGTAAGTCTTAATTGTTCTGTCTTGCTTTAAAACTGCCATTTACTGATAGTTAAATCTGATATTCAGACTATTATGCAATTTACTAATATATTTGATTTCCTCCTTTATAGATCATTATATGTGAATCAGATCATTACTGAAATACATTGAAAATAAATTTAAAAAGTCACAATAAGGCCCCTTAAGAAGATAAATGGAATAAATGAACATGTTTGACCTTAATTTTCTTAAACTTGCCAGACATGGATATTTGTATGTTTTTGAGCTTATAGAATTGGAATATTCTCTAGCCTGTATAATTTAGACTAGCAGCAACTTCAAACAGGTAAGCAAGTTTGGAAATTTTTCAGTTTAAAATTAGTGTATGAAGTCCAGCTTCTTTGTATTATTTTACATTGTTAAATAAAAGCACCAGTGAATCTCTGTCAGCACATAATATAAAGAAAACTATCCTCTCTGGGTTTATTTTTTACGTGTGTAAACAAAATTTAGTCTCTCTATCCTGCTATGTCACACACAAAAAAAATAAAACATAAAACAAACTTACAATACAATGTATCACAGCATATAAAATATAATTGAAAGTTAGAGAAATGTTTATATTCCATCTAAATTCTGCCAGAAAAACGCCATACGCCTTCCACAACTAATTTCACAAATGCTATATAAGCTAGCATAGTAACACAATTTTACATAAAAACATATTTTAGCATTTTCTGGATTCATGAGATTAAAAAATAGAATAAAATTCTAAGGAAATATGTATCAATGTCTTTGGTACTTAGCACAATTGATTTATTGCTTTCTGGAAAGCTGTTTTCTTTCTCAGGTAAGATAATATCTTTGTATCAGTGGAATTAAAGGCAGTATTGAGGTTTTTCCCTATCATTTATTCCAGCACTTTAGAAATATCTCTCTGTTGCCTGTTTAACCCTGTAGAGGAGAGAAAAGATTGCACCATATGCCATTCTAGGAAAATAAAACAAAGAACAGCCTTTGCATGTTAGAAGTATATTATCAATATAAACTATGTTTCATGTCAGCTTGTCAATATTCACACCATCCAAAATATATCTGGGTAGATTTTTAATCAAAGTTCAAAGTTTTATAGCTATACTGTGACCTTAAAATATAGCCTAAGTGGTGTCTTTAAGATTTACATCAAGGTGACATCAGACAGGCTGTCATCCTCAGAGTCGGTAAAATTGAGGTCTAATCACAGCCCGGTATGATTGCCAATAGAAGACCCAGGCAAGAAATATTAGAATGACGCAGGCAAACAAAGCAAACTTTGATTTCAAATGTGAGCTGCTTTTCAAAATCACAAGGTCATACACTCTGATTTGCAGAGGCAGATTCCCCAAACAGATGCTTTGTACATGGTCAGCTTTGCACCCAGGAGGAGAATTGTCAAAGATTTATGTATCTAATGATGGTAAGTCAAAATGGAATATAGCAAGAAAACCTCCCTAAATAATACAAAACGCCTTTTATGATCTCTTCTGACCACTGACCCATGGAAGTTTGCCCAGTGCCATATTAGAGAAAGATTGGGATAAGTAATTTCCTCCTAAAGAGGAAAAAAAATCCCACAATTTTCATATAAATAATTGGATCCATATAGATGTAGGCTGGCACTGGCAAAGGTCACACAGTGTGAGTATCCTTAGAAATAGAATATTCCAGGATTGAGGGGACAAAATTTGGTCCACTTAAGAACATTTCCTATTTTGAACCAGTTATTTTCAAAAGTGAGACTGATATGTAGTTACATAAATTACTCAACAATGGCAGTAGGAGAACTAGCTGTAATAGCTAGAATAACATTCTAGTATAAATAATCCTAATAACCATTTTTAACATATCTCCTTGGTTATCATTTATTATACTCAAAGCTTGAGGACAACTGAATAATCAGCCCCTATATTTTCAAAGTTGTTCTACAATGACAGTTGTCATCATTTAGTTATGAAATCCAAAATTATTACACTTATGTTCAATTGGGAATGTTAAAAAAAGTTTCTGCTCTTAACATGTCATTATTCTCTTTTTTCAAATGTAATTAGTCAATTAATGTCAGTCTTCTGTAAAAGATTCATTTTAGGTGCAAGTGAAAGCCATTTCTTTATTATCATACTGTTTTGTTTGTTACTTTTGTAATCTACCCTTTTTTCACTGCAAATTCTTTAAGGGGAGAAACAAAAAGACTATTTTATTTTACACTTTTCATTTGCATTTGTGGGTTTCAGTTTTCTGTCTCCTGTATAGTGCCTTTTTAATTTCTATTTATTTGTTTGTTTATTTTCTTATTTATTTTGAGATGAAGTCTCGCTCTTTCACCCAGGCTGGAGTGCAGTAGCACAATCTCGGCTCACTGCAACCTCTGCAACCTGGGTTCAAGTAATTCTCCTGACTCAACCTCCTGAGTAGCTGGGATTACAGGTGTACGCCACCACACTCGGCTAATTTTTGTGTTTTTACTAGAGGCAGGATTTCACTATGTTGGTCAGGCTGGTCTTCCAAAGTGCTGAGATTACAGGCCTGAGCCACCACACTGAGCCTGTATAATGCCTTTTAAATTTGAGGCGCTCTAGTGACTGAAATGAGCATGTATGCTAATGAAGTAACTAATGTTCCAAAAGAATTTATGAGAAGTACTAATTTTATTTCATTTTCTAATGTTCCCAATAGAAAAACCAACTTTTTAAAATTTGTTGGCATGTGATGTAGTAATTCTATATGATAAAGAATTACTCTGTATATTGAGCAATAGTCCTCTTATTTATGATCTAACCCAGGTTATCTCCTTATTATTATTTGGAGGTCAATAATTTTTTGCCAAATAGAGAAAATCCCTTAGTGTTTCCCATCTTTGTTGTAACACATGAAAAATGAGTAACTAGCTGAACAGGGAAACCCTTTAGCTCCCTGAATGAACCCATGAGAGGCAAGAAAGAAGTGGAAAAGACTCAAAGTATTTAATTTCATCATTTCTCTAAAGGAAGATCCTGCAGATGTGGGGTTAGGTTAACAAAGAAGTGTTTTGGTATTTTTCTGATCATGATCAGTTACCCACGATAAATGGAATATGAAAGCATTAAGTTCTATGTGAATGAGGCATTTTCACATCATGTTGCTAGTTGGAAGGTTTCTTTCTTGAATGTTCTCTCCTCTTTTTCTCCCTTGCTCCTCACCCCAACCTGTTTGAAGCAATAAAACATAATGGAGCTAAACAAATACATTTATAATTATGTAAATATAATTTACCAACTCAAAAGATACAGACCCAGTCACAACAGGACCTATTTCCCTTTCTAGTTTTATTTTCCTTTCATTGCACTACTCACCATCTGGCATATTATATGCTTGGCTCACTTAATTGTTTACTGTCTGTCTCACACACTAAACTATACCCTCACCAAGTACTGTTTTTTTAAAATATCTTTTTATTGCCATATCTCACAGCCTGAGACAGTGGCAGAGACGTAGTAGGTACTCAGTAAATATTTGCTCAGTGAAAAAAGGAATAGATAATCAGAAAAAAATGTACTCTTACAGAATAAGAGAAAAAATACTCATGATCTCTAAAATGACACATATATAAATGAAAAAAAATTTGCATATTTTAACTATTATATTCAAACATAATTTAATGAACAAGTTATCTATATGGCACAATTACTCATCTTGTGAAAAAGGCTACTGAAATAAAATAATTTTAATTTTTAATGGATGTGTAAGTACAAAGTTCATTTGGTATTCAAAAAGACTTGGTTTGTTAAAAAATATCATTATATATGTAGTAGAAAAAGTGCAAAACCAGTGTTAAATATACTTTATTAACAGATTTATGTCTTTACCTAATAGTAAAGACATAAATGGGTTTTTAACTGTCAGCAAATACAAAGAAGAAGCAGATTTGAAATAATCTCATACAACATTTAAAATATTTATTTTAATTTTAGCATTGGAAAATATTCTGCCACTGAAAACACTACAATTTATGCTATGATAACTATAAAAGCTCACCAAACCAAATCTTTAAGGCAAAAATAAAATGTATGTGAATATTTTCCAGCATGCAAATTGAATCATTTTATTTTATAATTAACAGAAAATACCCCAAGTGTTTTGAAGACAAGAAAATGACGACTAAGCACTAAGCCCTCTCTACATGACACATTTTACTTCAAACCCTAGAAGGTGTGAGAATCAGAGCAAAAGAAGTTTTTGAACCCATAGACTATAATAAATCTTGGATTACTCACTTCACAATGTATGCTTGATTTAGTGGAATCAAGGAAATGGATTGGGGCTGTCTGAAGAAGGTCTGATATATCAGAGGGGGTCTCCTGTGCTGTTCAAGGACAAAAGCAAAATCATAAAATTGATTCTTCATCATATTGGTGGGAGTAAAAGAATTAAAGTAAAATCAATTAGTTCAAGACTATTTTTCTTATAAGAAAAATTCAGTTTGGTTTTATGTAATGTAAAATATAATTCCACAATGTAGCTTAAAATGACCTATACAAACACATTCAAAACAAAGGTCCACATATTATTACTTAGGCATTTTGAGTTTCTGATCCTTCCTTAATATCATTCTTCAAACTTCTCAACACGAGCTCTTCAAAATTAGTGATGGAAATTCCTGGGTTCTTATTCAATATTGTTGGGGTATAATTTATTGACAATGTATATGTTCAGTCTTTAAAACTTCAGCAAGTATTTCCGAATTTCTTGTAACATGCACACTCATCCTGTTTTCAGACACATAGTAAGATCCCACCCCTGGTCATCGTGGGGTTGGATAAGGGTATGAGATTAGTTCTGGCCACTTGCAGGCCATAGTTCTTATTTGCTGGAATGGAATCCTTCTGAGGCTTGCTTTGCTCTGGCATGATGATTGTAAACTATTGTGATGTTGGCTGAGTGACTACAGAGACCAGGAATTTCCCTTTCAAGTCTCTGCCACTGAAATGTAATGGACAAGTTATAGGAGTGAAAAATAAAACTACTTAAAGCCACTAAAGGTCATGTGGTTGTATGTTAAACCACATAACCTAGCCCGCATTCTAACAAAGTGTTTCCTAACATATTCACTGTATTTAGAACAAAACTAAACCAGGATTGATCCATGTTTTTTATGGATTCTGTATTCATGAATTCAGCTACTCACCAACATTTGTTTGTAACCCCAGAAACAATATTCTTGGTGCCTCCATGGTTATTCCTGAATATATGCAAAGCAACTAACAGACGGAGACACTTGATATGCACATTCCCAGCTGAAGTCAAACAAGGCCCTCATACTGTAAACAAATGTCCTGTTACAATCTGTGTAATACCCTTTTTTAATTTTGCATTTTTTAGCTTTTTGTTGGAAACTTCCCAGAAGCCTATCTTTCATTTAGGTTTTCATACTTTGAGTTTTCTAACTTGCCCTCATTCCAACATCTTTGCCCAGATGAATCCTAAACTAATTCAGTGGGACTACAAACATGTGCACTGTGATTTCTTCACTCTAAAATTCAGATACTGGAAAACTGGAATTTGTTCATATGTGTACATAGTAGATGGTATGGGAAATAAGATAGAGCTCTGTCTCCTCCTTTTGGTAAAAATATAATCCTACTAAAGCTCTAACAAATCAAGCCCATTTTATACAGCTTGGTTAAGTTCTAGAATTAATGTTTATTACAGATTAAGTAGACATTTTAGGGGTTGTCCTGGGAACCCAACCATCATTTTTAATATTGTTTCTATGGGAAAATGCATTCCAAGTTCCAAACAATTGATTCACAAATTAGCTTCTGGAACACTACCAGCTTCTAAAATGTAGACTCCTGTACAGCAAATGAGTAAAGCATAGAAACAAAGAGATAATACCCAGGTTTCCTATCTTTAGTGTGCAAGGTTGGTAGCTTAATAATGATAAGACTATCTGTCTGAGCAGCCTGGTAAACCTGTATTTACTCAGCACTCACGAGATTCATTTTTTGTCAATTTCTGCTATATAATTCATAGTCATGTGTGAGGAGTTTGGCCATAGAAATGATAAAGGAAAAATGACAGAATATAGTTTTGTGATCCTGTCCACAGTACATCAGTGTATTTGTAATGTAAAGGTCTGTGACCTGACAATTATCTTCAGCATATTATAACTGTAGCAGAGAATAGATTGGGATCACTAACAGATATGACTTAAACACTTCCTCCTTATCGGACCAATTTGCCTCACTGATTTTGTGTGTGTATGTGTGTGTGTGTAGTGAGTAGTCACTAAGTTGCACAAATCTGTCCAGTCATGCTGTGTTAAATTGATAATGCTGATTAGAGGAAGTGAAGAAGACCAAAAGTGAGATTAGAATTATGAGAAGGTTACATTTTATGTACATTATACATTTAGGCAAAACATATTGATATTTGGCTATCAATCTTGTTTGTAAGAGATGTCTAGGAATGATGGAAATTAAGAGCTACTGTTCTCATTAAAACATGTTTAATTTTAAACCAGGCACTACTGGCATATTTACAGAATGGAAGCTACCCTGAAAAATAATTGAGCCTATTATAGGTTGTAAAGAAAAGCCAGAAAGCCACTGTCCACTGAACATGCTAATTGAATCCGACCTTGCAAAAAGATGAAGCAAAGAATGTTTTCTCTAATTGCAAAGGTCCCCAACTGGTACATATTTCTATTTATCACTTCACACTTGAATGACCCATGGTGTTTCATATAGATCCTGTTTCTTAGGAAAAGATTTTAATTTGCAAAATGAGACCATTATTTTTTTTTTGAATCAATGACTTACACAGTGCTCTGGCATGAACCATTGGGAAGAAAGTTCTGATTTATTTCAGTGAGATTTGTTTACCGATACATAATAATTATACCTATTTATGGGGTACATATGATATTTTGATACATTCATACAAATGTGGATGATCAAATCAGAGTATTTAAAATATTTATCACCTCAAAAATTGATCATTTCTTCCTATTAGGAATGATTAAAATCCTCTCTTCTAGCTATTTTGAAATATACAATATATTGTTGTCAACTATGGACACTATACTGTGTTATGGAGCACTAGAACTTATTCTTTCTATCTAACTTGTATGTTTGTACCCACTAACCAACTTTTCCTCCCTTTCCAGCCTCTAGTAACCCTTATGCTACTCTCTACTCCACGAATGAGAATATACAATCTTTGTCTTTCTGTGCCTGCCTTATTTAAACTTAATTATCCTCACTTCCATTGATGTTGTTACAAATGACAGGATTTCATTAATTTTTATGTCAATAACATTTCATCATGTATCTATGCCACATATTCTTTATCCATTTATCCATTCATGGGCACTTAGGTTGATCCCTTGTATTGGCTACTACCAACACTGCTGTAAAAAACATGGGGGTACAGGTATCCCTTTGATATATTGATTTCCTTTTCTTTGGATAAATACCTAGTAGTGTGATTGCTGGATCATATGATAGTTCTATTTTCAGATTTTGGAAAAACAACCATTCTGTTTTTTATAATGGAAGTACCAATTTACATACCCCCCAGCATTATATGAGAGTTTTTATCTGCATCCTTGTCAGCATTTGCTATTTTTTGTCTTTTTGATAATTGCACCCTAACTGGGGTAAGACAATATTTCATTGTGGCTTTGATTTGCATTTCTCAGATAATTAGTGATGTTGACTCTTAGCCATTTGAATGTCTTCTTTTGAAGAATACCTATTCAGATTCTTTTGTGGGAATATGTGTAGGTTTTTTGCTGGTGAGTTGTTTGATTTCCTTATGTATTCTGGGTGTCAGTGCCTTGTCAAATGAAGAGTTTGCAAATATTTTCTCCCATGTTACGTGTGGTCTCTTCACTCTGTTGATTGTTTCTGTGGCTATGCAAAAGTTTTTTCGTTTAATATAGTCCCATTTGTCTATTCTTCTTTTCATTAACTGTTTATTTGAAGTGTTAGCCAAAATCCTTTGCCCACACCAGTCTCTTAAATCATCTCCAGTATGATTTTCTCTAGTACTTTTATTGTTTTGAATATTATATTTAATTTTAATCTATTTGAGTTGATTTTTGTATATGGTGAGAGATAGGAGTCTAGTTTCGTTTTTTGTGCCCACTGAGATCCAGTTTCCCTTGCACCATTTATTTAAAAAGATGTTCTTTCAACCATGTGTGTTCTCAGCACCTTTGTTTCTAGGTTCTCTATTCTCTCTTGGTCCAGGTGTCTGTTTTTATACTAATACCTTGCTGTTTAGGTTACAAAAGCTTTGTAGTATATTTCAATGTCAGATAGTATGATGACCCTTCTCTGTTCTTTTTGCTCAGCAGTGCTTTGGCTGCTTGAGGTTCAAGAAGATTTTTCTTTAATTTACAGGTTATAAATAACATTAACAAAAAAGTTTCAGAACTAATGACCATCATTCAAGTACATTCTCAGGTTAAACCCGGATAGAAGAAGTTTATCATTTTTATGTTGACAACAATCACTTTTTCAGGTTGTCTCTGAAAACAGAAGTTTAAATGGATACAGTCTAACTCTAGAAAAGTTAAAATTGCTGGATGGTTGTGTCACACTGGAATCTGTGGGTGCTAATAAAAAAGAGCATGGAATACTATGGAGCCATAAAAAGAATGAATTCATGTCCTTTGCAGGGACACAGATGAAGCTGGAAGCCATCATTCTCAGTAAACTAACACAAGAACAGAGAACCAAACACCCCATGTTCTCACTCGTAAGTAGGAGTTGAACAATGAGAATGCATAGACACAGGGAGGGGAACATCACACACCAGGGCCTGTTGGTGAGTGGGGGTCTAGGGGAGAGATAACATTAGGAGAAATACCTAAGGTAGATGACAGGTGACAGATTG
>CAUYQU010002782.1:0-15113 GCA_963574635.1 Cheracebus regulus | reverse complement strand
CCACCTGTCGTCTTTGTAATTGCCGATTTTCAGACTGGGTCTCTGAGTGGACGTCCAGCTTGTTGGTGATGAAGTTTTTTCTGTTTCTTAGTTTTCCTTCAGGGGGCGCTCCTTCCCCACAGAGCTGGGCCTTCCCGGGTTCAGATGTGCTTTCCCCGTCCTCGGGGCTTCCAAATGCTGGACTGGGTGTTGGGAGGGGACCGGCCGAGCCCGACTAAAAGGGCAACCAGTCCCGTACACGCCGCACTGAGAAGCGCCGCGACGGCCAAAAGAATTGCGCTGGCGACCCGTGTGGCTCCTTCTCCGGGAATCTCCCAGTCTGTGGGCATCAAAAATTCTTCTGCAATTGCGCCATCCACTCGCTCTCTGCGCTTTCACTGGGAGCTACAATCCTGAGCTGCTGCTACGTGGCCATCTTGGATCTCTCTCCCGGATCTATTTCTTTAGCAGTCTGTGATTTATTTAAGTTAATTATTCTCTCATCAGGAACCATTCCATCCATCTCTAAAATGGGCATAATGATGATAGTTATATCATAGAGTTATTGTGGAGATTAAATTATACAATGTGCATCGAAGTGTTCAACATAATGTTGGTTACATAATAAATTCAGTTGTTATTAGATCTTATGATTTCTTAAAATAATTTCAATATCCATTTTAGATTCGGGAGTACATTTGCAGGTCTGTCACATAGGAACACTGGGTGATGCTGAGGTTTGGTGAAGATAATCCTGTCACCCAGGCAGTGAGCATAGCACCCAATCGGCATACCTTAGTCCTTACACCCCTCCCTAGATCTCATTGTTTTTCATCTCTATCTTGATAATTATAGCTAAATTAATTTTCATGCTAACCTCATAAAAACCTATAAAATTGTGAGCACTGTACTCACATACTATCACTTCCTAAGTATGAGTGTTATAGTAGATCACACATTGCCCATCTGTGAAGGCCTAATTTTGGACACTCAATATTGGCCTTGCCTTTTGCAATATGATCTGCAGTTACCAGACTCACCCCTGTTGGTTGAGTTAGTCAAGGCTACTGAACACACACAATTTGCTGCCCACTTTATTGGACAATGTAGGAGGGCTTTAGAAGAAACAAGTCTTGGTCATTATCTCAAAGGCCTTGCAATGTAGCTGGGACTAGCATAAGAAACTTACTGAATTTACTAAAATGGCCTCACTGATTCTATGCAGTTGGAGCATTTGTCAGGGCCTGAACCCACTCATCATTCCTGGTGCACTCCACATTTTTCTGCCCTGGAACCCTTGACCATGCCATTTGAAGATCTTCAATGCATTCTTCTCACTTTCTCTTTGTTAAAATAATACACATGCATGAAGACTCATCTTAAATGCCTTTTTTGTCTTTATGTTTTCTGAGAGTTTATTCTCTTTTCTCTTTCTCTTTCTAAAGTCACTTGAAGCTTAGTGTCATAGGTATGTATTCTAACAATAAGAAGTCCACTTGTGGAGAGAGGGTTGTATTTTGCTGCCTTGTCTCTGCCATGGTATCCAGGATTGGCCTTTGCATGCCGGGGTCACCTAACACATGTCTGAGCACTAATAATGTTGGAAAGAGAGGACGAATTTGAGGTGAATCATCAGATCTAAAGTCCTGGACTGTAAGGGAAGTTTGTCTGACCAAGACTGAAGCAGTGTTTTAAATATTAGATAATCCTCTAACAAGCAATGAAATAAATAATTCACTGAAATATAGAATTCTATCTTCTGTTTTCAGAAATCAAAATGTCATAGCTGTCATCTTTCCTAGACTTCTAATGTAATGTTAGGTACAGGTTTAATCAAGAAACCATTTTTCTTCCATTTGAAATAAGAAAACTCATACTTTTATTCTTCATAACTCTATGCTTCAATGTATCTTTGCCTCAGTTTCCATACTTAGAAATAATATTTCCATCTCAGAAGTTTCTTGAATTAAATGAAATAATATACATAAAGTGCTCAAAAGAATTCTGGTGCATACAACTATGTCATTTCTAAATGTAAGCTATTATGCTTTAGCCAGTTTAAACAACACCTTTAAGGCAATATGTTTTTAGTATTTTAAAATATGATTCAGCTATAAATAAATAAGGGAACATGGGAATTAGGATAATAATTAGGATTTTAAAAGCAGCCTTAGCCTAGTATTCCAGGAGAAAAAAAAATCCGTGATAGAACAGTGTCTATTCAAGCTTGAAAGGACAAGTGCCAATGACTTCTCCAACTCTTGTGTTCCCGGTAGTTTATATTGTAACTTCTTATAACATATAATATCAATATTAAAAGGTCATTTATTAAATAAAACACTTCATAAAGTATTAAATAAAATTCAATTAATGTAAATCATATTAACAGCAATGTTTGGTGCATAGGTATCATCTATGTCAGGTAACAAATTAAGCACGTTATTAAATCTCTGCAGGCTGGAAACAGGCTTTGACTGTCTTAACGTCACCCTTTCATTAGTTCATAGGCCTAGAATCCTCACAGGGGCATCAAAAACATCAAAAAGTTGTCAGGAGGTCTCTGAATTCTGGAGTTGGTGTCTGAATTTGTGCTTCAAAATTACGTTTCTTGACAGCTCCCCATGCATTACACAGTGGAGGGGAATGGCGGATGTGTTGTTGTTGTTTTTTTTTTATAACAGGTTTCTCAAACAAATTAGTTATGTACAATTTCTCCAGAGGTGGCATACAAATAACTTGTCAGCAGAGGGTGAAAACATGCATTTTAGGTTGTGTCAGCCATCTTGCCTCTGCATTCATAAGTGAGAAGGTAAGATTGTCTGAGTTCTGATTTAATAGGTTTTTTTAAACCCTCAATTGAGACTACATCTTTAAGGAGCAATCATTTAATACAAATGTAACTATTTTTCTACTTTTGTGATTTATATCTGAGGATGCTTATACAGTAATCCCCCCTTATTATAGAAGATGTGTTCCAAGACCCCCAGTGGATGCTTGAAATTGTGATAGTACCTAACCTTATATATGTGTATTTCTTTCTATATATCCATGCCTACCTAGGATAAAATTTAATTTATAAAGTAGACATAGTAAGAGATGAATCAAGAACAATAATAAAATAGAAAAAATATAATCATATACTATAATAAAAGTTATATGAATGTGGCTTCTCTTTGTCTCATTCAGAGTATCTTCTTGTACCATACTTATTTTCAGACAGCAGTTGACCACTGGTAACTGAACCTGAAAAGCAAAGCCATGGATAAGAGGGTACTATCAGAACCAGATAGTTGCATGTGCATGCGTGTGTGTGTGTGTGTAGACTTTTTTACTTTACCAGTAATTTATGACTATGGCTGCTTTATTATATAAAGATTTGTACATACTTGCCATAGATTTTTCCTTCTTATTGCTGGTTTGCTATAATTTCTTTACAAAATATTTCCTCCTTATATCAAAAATATGACAACAATTTTAAGATTAAGATAAGTGATTACAGAAAAATGAAATAAAACTTAGTTGAGTAATTAATGAATTTCCATCTTATGAATACAAATCCCTGTTACAGTAAAATATTGAAAGGGAGATGGATTCATTTTTGGTTAGATTCAGATTTTGTCTATATAGTTGCTATGTAACAGCAAATTGTGTTCTATTTAAATTTTTCTTGAATAAGATATCACAAGAAAATACATTTAAAATAGGTGAACAAATCATGATGTCCTAAAGATGTTTGACCAAAAATCAGTGTCTACCATATATCTAACACATTTCTCAAAGTCAGAAATATGTAGACAGTATAGACAGAAGATCTGACCTGTAAAACTATTAGAGAATAATTATGTGCTAGGCTATGTCATACCAACCATGCTAAAGACAGAGAAATGAACATGGATTCGAGTACTTCAGGGTTTCATTACAGAAGTGTGTGTGTGTATGTGTGTGTGTGTGTGTAAGGGAGAGATATGCCTCTATGACTGTTTCCTTACTTAACACCCCCTCGTCTCCTTCAGTTGACAAACTCCTGCTTGCTCACACCTCATCTTTCCTGAAGTACCCCAGGATTTTGTCCCAACAGCCATGCTCTACAATATTTACTACAGTATTTAATATGGTTTAGAGTAATTCTCTGTATTGATGTATTTCCCAAAATAAACCATGAGCTACTTGAGGGAAGGAACAGTATCCTATTGATATTTGCACCTTGTATTAGAAGGTCAGGCACATGGACATGTTCAATTAATGTTTGCTGACTGCATTAACATGCAAATCTGCTAGTGTCAGTATTACATGGTGCTCAGGGGTTGGCCTCTAAATCCAGATTGCCATGACTCACAACCTGGCTATGTTACTTTTAATATATATGACATTAGGTAAGTCATTTCACTTTTACTTTCTAGTGTCTCAATGTCTCTTCAGAAAAATAAGGATAATAATAGTACTTATCTCAAAAGTTTGTCACAAGTATTAAGAGTTAGATCACATAGTGAATTTAGCACAATGCCTGGTGGTAGATAATATAACCGCAATTGTTTTATTATTTTATCCACTATTCGAAAATAAAATGAAAATATTTAGAAAAGCAGCCTTCAGAGTGTTGGAAATGGCATCCCCTACAGAGGAAAGCTGGATATTATCTTGCGATTGGAGCAATGGGTGCATATTGGGACCAAATTAACGATAGCCTGCAGAAACAAAATGATAGCCATTTCCACTGCACATTCACAGGTTCTTGGTATGTACCACTGAAATAAAAGACTGAATGCACTGCTTTTGGCTTAAACAAAATATAGCCAATAGTAAATGCTGAGAATATCTTGTCATTTGAAATTAAATTGAAAAATTACAAAAAGAGAACATTTTTATTTGTGATTATGGAGTTCATAGTTGGTGTAAAAGATTGGTTTAGATATTACATTGGGTCTCATTTTGTCATCCAAGCTGGAGTGCAGTGGTTGATCACAGCTCAAAACCGCCTCAAATTCCTGGGTTCAAGGGATCCTCTTGCCTCAGCCTCCTGAGTAGCTGGGACTACATAGGCATGTGCCATCATGCACAACTAATTCTTACATTTTTTGTAGAGATGGGATCTCTCCATCTTATCCAGGCTGGCCTTTAACTCCTGAGCTCAAGCAATCTTCCTGCTTTGGCTTCCCAAAGTTCTGGGATTATAGGCGTGAGCCACCGCACCCGGGCTTGGAATACGTTTTAATATTAAATTTAAATTTTATAGTTATGAGGTATGAAAGGAGCTTTGAGAAAGAATCCAATAAAGCATTAATTTTTTCCCAAACTTTAAGAAGGCCACCTACAATTGTTTCTAGTAATTTGAGAATTTGTTCTCTAGGGGATTCTAGTAAGCTTTTGTACATAAGTGTAAAAGAGAGCTGTTGTGGGTAGAATCATCTGTGGCCTGGAAGACTTATGGAAGAAAGGAAAATTTTAAGGTGATTAAAAGGTTAAAATATGTAGCTTTCCAGACAAACATGCCAGTAAATGAAATTTGCGAATGGTATGAACTTTGGGAGAAATCATATATGTAGATGTATAATGTATGCTATAGAAAGGTTAAAAAAATATATTATTAAATTGTTTGTCTCTTTAAAACTTTAAGTTGCATTGAACAGCTTTTCAGTCTCACAAAATATACTTATTTTAGGAATATATTCATTTACTTATCAAATGATAAGTCACTTGAAACACTTTATAAAGAGACATTTATCATTGATGTAAAATAATTCCATTTGAGGCAAGAATATATCCATGTCCCTGATCTGATAAAGATTAAGCTAAAAAAATTCATTAAGTTAAAAGATCTTAAACTAAGTTTAATATAATAATTAATATATCCTAAAATTAGTATAACTAATATATATAATGGATTTTTAAAAATCTTCTTAGACTTCATGTATATTCTAAAAAAGGAGAAAAGGACTTGGAAGCTTTAGGGGCGAGGGCGAGATTATCCCAAGTATATAACCTATGACAGGAACTCTCTCTAGTATTTTAGGCTGTCATTAATTGTTAAGGCTTAATATGCAAATGCTTAAGAGTGGCTTACTACTTTCCAATATGTTTTAATTCTTTCTTTGGGGTAATTCCTTATTCAATATGTAGTAGCTCCAACTGAGCTGGAGACTTCAGATATTTTGTCTTTGGCCTTTGAAATAGGTTTTGTATTAAATAAATTTCTTAAACTATTTTAGTTGTAGACTGTGACTTTTGAGGTCAGGGGCCACTATAATTTATCCTCACCAGAGTGGCTAATTTTGACTTTCTGTTTATTTTTTGTTAATGATGCTTTTAGTTTACTGATATTAATTTTTTTGTAATGATGAGCTCTTGCATTTCTTCTGCTAGAGAGTAAAAATGTTTCTAGCGGGGCGCAGTGGCAGGCGCCTTTAATCCCAGCTACTCGGGAGGCTGAGGCAGGAGAATCGCTTGAACCGCAGGGGTGGAGTTTGCAGTGAGCTGAGTTTGTGCCACTGCACTCCAGCCTGGGTGACAGAGAGAAAAAAAGTTTCAAGTTAGACAACTACCTGCTTTGTAAACCTTTCCCTTTGACCCAATTATTTATTACATTGCTCAGTATTTAACTTTAAGGACAGAATTTAGTCAAACACGTATGCAGTAATATTAATAGGTAATGACAACCAAAATTTTCAGGACATATTGGCAGGATATAAGGGTAAATCCCCCATTCTGGCATCTGGTGGAATATGTGAATTGTTGTTTTCCTGATTGTTGGAAAATAATTCTCATGTGCCCTATGACATATAGAATATGGTTTGGGTACTGTTGAGAGATGAGGAATTTTCATAATTTGAATGTAAATTTTACCATTGAATAGTATATCACATTTGTTTAGAGCACAAGTCTTTAAACAAACAAACAGACTCCCTAGAAATAACAGGTTTCATGGTGAACTAAGTTTAATAAATGTCTATGTTACCATATTCTTGGAGATTTGTAATGCATATTAACACAGTGAAAACTCTGAAAACTTGCCCCAGTAAACAAAAATATTGAAAGCTTCAGGAATCTGTCAAGTTCTTCCACAAAACATATTATGCTTTGTAGTTTAATTTGAACACGGAACCTTTTAATTAAGATTTACTTTATATCCCTCATAGAACATTTTTATTTTGCATAGTTGTGTATGTATTTGTTCAGTTAGTGTACTGGATTTCCTGCCATGTAAATCGTTGAGAGAGCGCTTTTGTGCTTGTGAGCCAGTAAGCTGAAAGTACTCTCCAGCTGTCCACTGGACCTCTGTATTTTGGTGAGTGTAGGAAAGTAATCTGTTTGAGGCTGTTTGTACTGAGAAGTGCACATCACTGGGACACACATCTACACAGAGAACACTAAAAGTCTAAACAAATGTGGAATGTGAGAATGAAAACATGTTCACATTAGTTACCATTTAAAAAAATGTATCCCTCAAAGCTTTACCAGCAATAGGAAAAAACCTCCAGAAGAGAAAACAATGTTAATCACACAGCTTCTGAATTATTTGGATTGTTGCTGTTCAGGAAACTGAAAAAGGAAAAAGTTCAACTAACAAGTTAACAACATCTTTCCAAGGGAAAACTATGCATTGATAAACTGAGGATTACAAATCAGCGGCTTCTTGTGGTAAAATATAGATATACGTACATCGATCTTAGGAAGTCCTTTATATCCTTTGTGTTGAAGGGTCTGTTGCTTGAGGTTTATTAAATCTAGATGATGTCACTGATTATTTGTACTTTTCATATTTTAGACTTATTTTATAGTTATTACAAGGACAACATTTTTACTTATAATCATCTGCTTTTTAACAGATATTTTAGAACTCAAATGGAAAGGAAAGAAAGATTAAAAGGACAATTATATGTGGTTAATGATTAGGAGATAGAGGTAAACTTCAGGCACTAATAAAGTTTAGCCAGGGTCATGATTTGTCCACAGTGAAGTCTCTCAAAAATATGATCCAAGTTGTTGAAGTCAAATTAGTTTTAAAAGTTTGTTTTATGTTGGGATGTGGTGACTCACACGTGTAATTCCAGTGCCTTGGGAGGCTGAGGCAGGTGGATAGTTTGAGTCCAGGAGTTCGAGATCAGCCTGAGCAATATGGTGAAACTCCCACTTTACAAAAAGTACAAAAATTAGCTGGGCATAGTGGTGTGCACATGTAGTCCCAGCTACACAGGAGGCTGAGGTGGGAGGACCATCTGAGCCCAAGGAGGTCAAGGATGCAGTGAGCTGTGATCACACCACTGCACTCTAGCCTGAGCAACAGAGTGAGACCTTGTGTCAAAAAAAAAATTGTTTTTATATTTTAAACATAATATATGTTTATGACAGAGAAACTAAAATCTTCAAATATAAAAAAATGTGATTCTCCATTCAGAGATTCAAAGATAAGCACTCAATATTTTAGTATATTTCCTTTCAGTCTTTTTTCTGTGTATTTATTGCTGGCTTTATTTGATTTCTCTATCTTTCTTGTGCTCTGATATGCCCTTCATGTTACTTAGAAAATAAGCATTCTCCTATGTTATGATAAACTTATAAACATGGCTCTTTATTATTCCATAATGTTCAAGTGGGTATGCAAATCATTAAGCAAATTATAACTTTCCAATCAGAAATAAACTATTTATGTGTATATATAATGTATACTATACACACACACACACACACACACATACACACACATATATATATAATTCACAAATCTCTTGGTTTTGTAGAAGCAGTTTACTAGAAAAAAATATGCAAAATATAAACACAGAGTTGGAGCTTTCCTTGGGTAAATAGATTGGAGAGGGCAAATGAACTCTTGTAGATTAGCAGAGCAAGTTGCTTTCACTCCTGAATGCTTGTTTGTGTCCCAGGACTAATCTCAGTGCTCATTTGCTGCCATGTATCTTCTGTTGCACTTACCCCACAGACTATTTAATTTTATCGTCCTTCTCAAAAAAGGGCTTGTGTCTTTATTATTGAAACCCTAATGTCTAGACCTGTGCTTGTATACAGTAGCTCTTTTCTCTTGGGTAAATGAATGAATGAATGGTTGAATGGAACTTTTCTTTCCTTTCTCCAGGCAGGTAGGATTTGGACTTAAAATTTCTGCTGGGCAGCTACTTTCACATTTTCCAATGTGTAGATGCCACAGGTTTTTTTTTTTCTGGAATTTTATTTTTTTCTCTGCTCCAACTCTGAGAAAGATAATTGAGCTTACTTTCTCAAAAACTACTGAAGAGATTAACAAAAAGTGATGTCTACAGAGAAGATGATTGGGTATTTAAAATTCTATAAAGTACTCTCGTTAACATCTCTCACTCTTTTGGTGCACTAAACTTATTAATTACTACCACTTTTGTTAAGTTCAATTTTGACTTCAACTTACATAAAACAACAAATGAACCTGGAAGAATTAGTAAACATACAGTTGTAGGAGAGACACTGAAATCAGCATGAGATTGATTTAGTGTTATAAACTAAGGAAAGAAGACCCCTTGATGATCTGTCTGTGTGTGACGGGGCGGCAGGGGGTGGGGCATGGGAGTGGATAGGTAAGCTTTTTATTTAAAACTGCAGGAGAAAGTGTGCTTGGGTGAGTTCCCTAGTGTTTGGGATATTAAATGTGGATGTGGATATCTCTAAGCTATTGCTTTCCTTTTTTAATGCAGACGTTTGAAAATACTAAAAGCTGTACTATGGCTAATACATGAAGCTGGCAAAAACAATTACCAAAAGCATAAATTGTGATTTTATTCAAGCTATTAAGTGTAATTATTTAAGTGAGGTCTTCGTTTGATTAGAGCTAGGAGAGCTCAGCTTGCTCGAATCCTTTGGGATAGAAATGGGTCACTGGTGTAGAAAATGATGGGTTGATAGTGGCTGCTTTTGAGGCAACTGACCATTCCAAAAGAACGTGCTTTTTTTCATTGTTTTACTTCCTCTTTTCAGTTAAGTTTTTGCTCTTCTAAGTATTTTCTTAAGAATAACTTATTTCTAACAAAGCATACAAAACACTTCTTAAAGAAATTCTGATTTAATCAAGTTTTCTGAGAAGTTAGGTACCTTGATCAAGTCTACACCTTCTAGTAAATTGGTAGAGACAGCAGCACAGCTGGATCAATCCAGGCAATAAAATCTGTGATTTTGGCCACAGTATTATTCATGTTCTCTTGGAGTTCCCTAAAATGCCTTTGAAAGAAATGAAATATTCAATTATTTTACAGCTATGTTCCCTGAAGTCTTCAATTCCCCTAGGAATTGCAGTAAGGGTAAAATATCAAGCCTGTCAATAAGGGGAACTAACTGGAGGTCATGAAGGGAAAGAGGAAAGTGTTGTTAATAAATAAATTTTCTAACTTCTCCTCAGCTAAGAAGCTGGGAATAACTCCAAGGAGAGGTTCATAGTTGTCCTGTTCTTAGGCAAAAGAGTAAGTGATTTACTTGTCCCTACAAATATTTTCTTTGAGTCCCTTTCATTCTTTGCATAGGTATCTCAAGACCTTAGTTGATGGCTTTAGGGTGTTGCCACCACCAAGAGTATTTGCATTTTAATTAAAGGTTTTAAAAGAACTTAAAGCTTAAAGACTGAAAGCAATAAATCTCTATTGGTGGAATTCGAGGCAATGTGATGGATTGGGCAGGAGATGTCTGTGGTGAAAGGAGCCCACCGAGTCTTTTCTAATCACAGCGTGAATTAAAGTGTTCCTACTTAGTAGCCTCACTTCTACTTCCCGAGTGAGGGCTGTGGGGACAATTCCTGTGGCCAGAATAATAAAGTACTCCTAAGCGGTATTTTGTTTAAAAGCAAAACAAGTTAAAGGGCTATACATTTCAAATCTTTTAACTTCCTTTTTCTGTCCCCTTTTTTCTGTAGCATCTTGCTTAAGATGTCCCAAAACCTCTATTCTTTTTTCTCTGGGCTTGAATGTATATTTAGCATTATGTTTAGACTTAGAGTTTCAAACTCTTTTTGTGCCTGATTTTCCATTTCTTGCAAACTTTATGACTCCTGGAATTGATAAGGTAGGATACTTGAGGAATTTGGGAAAAACGGCTTTAGAAATAGGGTTTTTTTTTTCCTACATATAGTGTGCCAGACACTGAGATACATTTTAAGGACACACAGACATATTTTGTGCAATTTCTGTCATGTAGCTGTGGGAGATAAACAAATAATTCGATTATTGCAATCAGTGCAGGAAGAATTATAGGTTCACCATGTGCTATAATAGAGCATTGGAAAAATACTAATTAGAAGTGGTTCCTAAGAAGGGTGATAAAGTTTAGGCAGTTTAGTCAGGTAAAACGGGAATGAGGATGGGTTGACATAGAAAAGGGCTTTGATGGCAAAGGAGGCAGCATGTTTAAAGACAGTGTAATAGGAGACCAGAGTCATTCAGGAAACTGTTAAGAAATTCAGTAATGCCAAATATAAGCAATGAATGTAGGAATAAAAGGATGAAATTGGAAAAGTAGGCAAGGACCAAGTATTGAAATGGCCTTGGTGCTATCTCAAGGATTGTGAATCCAGTAGGGAACCATTGATATCTTTAAGCCAATGGAAAGCAAGGTTAAATTTGCATTTTATAAAAATCCTTCTGGAATCAGCATGGAGAGTTGTTTACACTCCGGACTCGAGGCTCTGGAGTGGGACAAAGTTGAATGTGGGTCTTGGAAGAGTTTGGAAAGCTGTAACCATGTATAAGAAATGAGGGATTTTTCTGAAAGGTAGGAGTGGGGACATAGAAGAGAAAATAGATTAGAAGGATATCCTCAGAAAGACAATATTTTGAATATTCAAAAGAAGAAAAAGACACAAATGACTCCTGCATTTTTGGCTTAGTCGGTTAGATTCCATTTTGCTGAACCAGGGGAAAGCAAAGTAGGTTTATTAATGGGGCAGATGCTGAGTTTAGATTTAGACAAGCTGAGTCTTAGATTATTCTAGAACATTCAAGCAGAGATTTCCAGCACATAAGCATTAATCTATCTGAATCCCAGGAGAAAGATACGGGCTGTAGATACATATTTAGCCCTTAGACCTTGGCATCTTAAGTGATGCTGCTAGAAGAGATCACTCAAGGAAAATGGATACTATCAGAGGGCTGGTGACTGACCACAGACAAGAGAGTTACAAAGCCAACTGAGAATGATGAACAATCATGAGAAAGTAATAATAAAAGAAAGTATCTTGAGAGATACTTCAAGAACAATAAGCACGACAATATCCCTATTGGTTAACAAAACAGAAAGACAAGCAGTCTTGCTCTTTTTCCAAGGCCATCCAGGATCTAGCCCCAGGAAATAACTCTGATGGTCTCTAGCACTGTTCCTCTTCCTATTTAACTTGTTTTCAGCTCATTTGAAACAATCCTGTATATCCATACATTTTTCATGCTTTCATTTCTTTCTCACATTCTCACTGGAGTGTAATTTTCTTTTATTCTTTTCTTTTCCATGTTTAACTCTCCTTCAGAATTATCTTCTAATGTTCCCAACTGCCTTCTTCCTTCCCATGACATGGGAGTATCATCATCATCCTAACTTCCAATTAGTATTCAGATTGCAACTTTCTTATGGAATTTAGCACATTACAATTTGCATCATAGTTGTTTATGCACCAGATTCTTCCCCTTTGGCAAGAATACGAACTTCTGAAGTTAAGAATCCCATTCTCCTAAATTAGCTTCCATAGTGCACCTCTTTGAAAACAGCAGGTACTTAATAATTATTTGTTCAATGACCATATACATTACCTACCTACATTAAAGAGATAGGATTTTTGAATCTTCTGATAAATCTAGGGATCTCAGCCAAGGCAAAACATGAAAATGCTTATTTATGAGGCTGTATCTGTTAGTTTTGGTATATCTAGGCACATTTTGGCTGGATAAATGATGGGAGAGCATTTCATAAAAGCACATTTATGATACAGAGGCAAAAAGTGAAAACACAATGCTGCTAAAACTTTGTTCTCAAAAATTGTAATATTATATACCTTAGGTTGTTTTCCTTTAATGATAGCAAAGAACTGTCTCCACCTCTGCTTTTATAATTGTAATAATTAAACTTCTGCAACAGGCATGTAAAGTACAAGTACTGCTAAAACACAAATACAAAGTATTTTTATTTATCCTAAAGGTAGATATGAGGTGCTACACTGGCAGTCCCTCAATGATATCCTAAAAATAATCCTAAGTCTTTCAAATATATTTTAGTATATTAAATGTAAGGCAACTTAGTGGGGAATGTTCACTTAAATAGAATAAGGGTTAAATGATAACTTGACTTATCTTTTAAATGACAAAAAATAAAGAAATTGCAAGACCTTTTCACACATTAGATATGTATTGTCATTTATCATCTAGATATCAGGCTAGCAGTGTGAAGTAATAAAACATATCATCGAAAAATGTGCTATAGGTCTGAATCACTCTTTCATTCCACCTCCCAGCTAACTGTAGTATTAAATCAAACAAGCAGAACATTTCCTTAGGCAGCCATTGCCTTTTAATTTCCTGAAGAACCTTAAAATATCATTCATTACAAGTACTACACATATTTGGTTTTTAAAAGTCTCATAAATCAATAGCAGGCTGACTGTAATAATTATTACAAGTTAGTGCATAATTTTCATGCTGAAGGCTGCATGCAGAACTTTAGCATATGCAAACGAGGCAATTCAAACTGTGTATAGATATTAATATGAAGAAGCAGGTAACGAGGTGCAGGCTATGAATTATGCATCAGGAGTGGCTGATCTTCAATGAGGAAAATGAATTCAGCATGTAATCTAATTAGTGATGGAAGTCTATTACATCTAACTGCAAAAGCAACCGTCCTTGAAACAAATTTATTTACAGTCCATGTTACCACTTGAAACAACTTTGAAATGACGTGTAAGACAACAGCTTAATTGTAAAAATTTTTTGTTTGTTTGTTTCAGTTCTAGACCTGGAAGGCCTCCTAAGAGGACTCAAAGTGTCACCTCCCCAGAGAACTCTCACATCATGCCACATTCTGTCCCTGGTCTCATGTCTCCTGGGATAATTCCACCAACAGGTAAGACTGCTACTCACCTATGCCAAACAATATTAAAAATCAGCCAACGTCATAGCTTTTATATATACCTGTGGTTACACTGATATTTACACACATCAATTATGTTTTGTGCACACTAAGATAATGCTACTGAGATAATTTATTTTAAAACTGCATTTGGATTACCATCTTTTCTTTATTTAAAATAAAAGCTTAACTAAGCACAATTCTAGAAGTTATTTTAATTAATCCTACCACAAATATCAACTATGAAATTATTATTCCTATTTTCTTATTAAGGAATCAAAGTTCAGAGAAAATCAGTGACTTTCTCAAGGTCAATCAGCTGAGAGCTGTCAGTGGTTATTCAAACCCTGGTCTTTGGATTTTAAATTTGTTTAACATTCCAGAAATTAGTAGACATGCATTCAAACAAAAGACAATAACCATATCGAATAGAAATGTCTGGTAATTTTTCTCAAACTAATATGTTTCTATTAGAACCATTTGAAGAAGGTTTACTTCTAGAATTTTGAAAATGTATAAATAAAAGAATAGTCTTGACTACATAAGCTCCATTCCCTAAACAAATTTTATAATGTACTAGAGCAAAATTAATTCATTTGATTTCTACCACCTGAATGGGTTCATTAATTATTTCATTTATGTAAACATATGTTTAACCATCTTTATTGTTTCATCGAGAAATGAGCCAGATTCATGAGCAAATTAAAATATTACTGATACAATTATATAATATATAATATTTTTATTAATGTTTTTTCTTTCTCATGTGTATATTGAGGAAATACACATATGAACATATAAATATCATGTATTATAATATAACTGATACTATAAAGGTAATCTAGTAAGATGAGAAGAACTTTTTCTTTTTTCTCCAAATTCTTTTTTTTTTTAATAAAAAGAATGAAAGAAAGAGTAAGAGATTTTAGAAAAAGAGAGAAAAGGAGAAAGAAACAGCAAAAGAAAGAAAAAAGAATGAAAGAAAGAGGAAGAGATTTTAGAAAAAGAGAGAAAAGGAGAAAGAAAGAAACAGCAAAAGAAAGAAAAAAAGAATGAAA